>JAYJMB010044440.1:49553-61532 GCA_036873735.1 Pouteria campechiana
GATTGACAGTCAGACCGCCCAAGAAAAGCTGATAAAGACCCGCGACAGCGTCTTTGAAAGTGTACACAAGCAAAGTGCGTAATGGTGACGCTTGCTCTACGTAATTCACACTTCCGAGTGGCATAGACGCCATAGGTGCTCTTTTCTTTTCGCGGATCACAGCCACAGGCCTTTTACGGTTTCAATTCAGATGCTTGCTAATATACAGAAACCGCCAAATTTTTCGTAGAGGCCTCCATATTTATTTCTCAATTTCAGGTTAGCCTGTGCATAGTATGTCAAATTGGATATAACTTATGTAATCTTTAATGATGAGTATAAATAAACCTATACTCAACTTTAATCAGACAGAGGTTGTTCTACCATTTATTTTCATACAGAACCATACATGCCCTCAGAACGACCCTTTGACATTCTTAGTCATCCACCACATACACATTCATCCCCTTCCCCGCCCAAAGCCACCAGTCTCACTCATTTAGTTTTATTAAATTTACTACTGATATCATATCACCTCATTAAACTTAAGGCTTAAAACTTATTTATTTAAAATAATTTAATTTTAAAAATAAACTAGCTTGGATGAAAAGGGCTTACAACCCCATTTAAGCCCTTTTCAAGGGCAGGTCATGCATTACACAAGATACTTTTAATCTCATGAAATACTATTCCTAAACTGTCTCTATAGGTATTGCATAGTTTTCAAAATACCCAATAGACTAGATTATTCTTACCATCAAATTTTTTAATCTTTTTTCATGTAAAATATTTATCCTTTTAACCATCAATAATAATTAACTGAACAAGGACAAAATAGACTCCTAAAAATAAAAAGATAAAATAAAGCCATATATATTTTAATTATTTCTTACTAACTTTAAAACTTATCCATTTATTTTTTATATTTATTTTCTAAATTTACTTTAGATAAGTTTTTTATTTTAATTTATTTAGGTATTTTAATTGCATTATCTTAAACAACACTAAGAGTTTAACCGCTTATAAAGACTTATTTTAATATTTGGACTTCGGCAGTAGAACAATTGTATCCAACGATCTATACTTGCTTGAGTTCAGCTGCATATAAAACATCTTTTCCTCTATTTAAATCTAAGCAGAAAATAAAATTAAAATCAGCTTACCCTAATCCTTAGTTACTTAACGAATGGCGAAGATCAGCGCACCCAATTCACGTAGCCAGATGTTGTCCAAAATCGGACCATAAATCCGACTGTTTTCGGACGGACGGACAAGATCCAACACATCCACGAAGCTCGCTGGAGATGGCAGTGGGTCGTGTTTTATAAACCGGACAGGACGGGCCGGTTGGACCGTGAATCGGCAAGGAAGTCGTTTGGTCTGCATTGGGTTTGTCTATTTCCTCGAAAACCGTTCGGACTGCGTGAACCGCATGGTCGGACCATGAAAACTGGTACCGATTCAATCTAATATTTAATATATATATATATATTTAATGTATCATATAATTATATTTATGTTAATATATTATAGTTTTATTTTAGGTATATTATCAATTCAATCAAATATAAAAAGAATAACAAAATATTTGCATATGATTTATTTTAAGTTAATTGATTTTTTTTAAATTGTTAAATATTTTATTAGATTTATCTTTAAAATTTATATAATTATATTAATAGTCCATCATTATAATCTATAGAGTTTATATATATAAGGTTTTTTCTATAATATATAACTATTATTATATGTTTTAAAGATAATTTATAACTATTTAGATTATATATAATTATATTTTTAAAAAAATTTAAAATATTTATTATATAATAATTATATACGTCATAGTTTAAAACGGTTTAAAGTCGACCTAAACCATATATAAAAGGGGTTCATGCCACGGTTCGGTTTTCCTGATAACATTCGTCTGCCATTGTCAGAAACTCCGAATTCAAATTTCAGACCAGCCGGCGACTGCTGTCAGGATCCATCGATCTCCGAAGTTCCAAAACCATTTCCGGAGGGCTCTATCGCATCTCATTGCCATCAGCCGCCCAGGGGAGATGGCCCCATCCAAAGCCGTCCGGATGGTCTCCCAGGAGGCGTTTGAAGAGATGGTGAAAGAGAACATGGAGGATCTGGGCATGGATCCGTCCGAAGCCCTGGAAGACGCTGTCCAAACCCTAACCTTGCAAGGAGTCAATCTCTCCGGTCTGTCACTTTCTCTGCATTTTCTTTTTCACTGTCACTCTCTCTGCATTTTCTGATTCACTGAATTGCTCCTACTAATGATGAATGCCAAGTATCTGTCTATCTGACGCATTTTGATTTAGACTCCGCTACAAAAGAGCAAAACCGCTAGATAGAGGCAAAAGAGGAATAATCACTTCAATCTCATACAGAGCTCTGGAAATGCGTTCAACGCTACCGTTTCATTTCTTAGATCCGATCGATTCAGAGCGTTGGGATAAGGCTTCACATTCAACTGTTTACCTATAAGTTCACGTAAGCACATTGCGTTGGAGGATAGTAGATGAATACACTTTCGTATCTGAACTATTGAAATGGAAGAGTTTGGTTTTGGAATATTTCACAAAAGTGCAAATCATTATCCACAATTCATCCATCTCCTGTGACTTGACTTCCCGTTCTTGTCAGCTTTTGTTTTCTGTTCGGGTTTTGGTGTCTTAATCTACTCGAATACTGGAAATTGGGTGGAAGTGGATGAGCGAGTGTTTGGATGAGGTTGAAATTGAATGGCAATTAGCAAAGCATTGAGGTGGAAATCACCAGTATGTAGTCTACTTCATCAATAGTTACATTAGCAATGGGGACTTTGATTCAAATTTTCAAATGTGTCGTTTCATCTTGAAATGGACAGCCACTCCAATTTGAGGTTCATTTCCTTTTCTATGAATGCTTTAAATTATCCTTGTTCAGTGGACACCTGAAAATGAGTTATAAATTATCACAATGGACAGTTTTTTAATTTCTATTGCTAATCATTTTCTTTGATGCATACATGATTCAGAATTATCAATGATTATGTATTAGAAACTCAGATTGCTTATAAACTTCCAGAGTGAAGCAGGATTCATGTACCGGACCTTATTAATTGGGATGAGACTGATGAAAACTGTCTCCAATTAACTTTGAACTTCCAGAGTGAAGCAGGATTCATGTACCGGACCTTATTAATTGGGACGAGACTGATGAAAACTGTCTCCAATTAACTTTTTAAACCGTTGATTGAGATTTGAGATAAACTCATTTTTAGGCATATACTAAAACGATAGCAACTTTTCATCTGCTTATTTCAACTTATTTCTCTACTGCATCCTATCACAATACATTTGATGATTATTATTATTTTTTGTGTCATTCTTGCTTACAGGTATTGTTAAATGTATTCCTGGGGTTACCAGCACCAAAGACAATCCTGCTATTCAGACCTTGGATGGATTGAAAAGCATGGCTGGCTACTTGTTGAGTTCACAGAATAATGATAAACCATCAGAAGTAAAACCCAGCGATCAAAAGATCATTAAGCTTGATGAGGCCATTGATCTTGAACAACTGATTGACCTACTAGACAAACTCTATGGTTTGTGCTCAATTGAAGGATCAAGCAACAAATCTATTGTGAAAAGGAATGGAGGTGTCGAGCTAGTTACATCCTTATGTGCTGCACTTCGTGGCAGACATGAGCAACCTCTTGTTTCAGCACTGAAGACATTGAGTATCATTCTTCATGGTACGCAGGCTACAAAACGAAGCATTTAATCCATTTTAGCTACTTTGATATTGTCAAAAATCTTCATCAGTGATGTCAAATATTTTAACTTCTACAATTGGAACTTGTTGCTTTGTTTTACTCTGTAAGTTTGTGGATATAAGGTCTGTGGGTGCACCATTTGCATAGTGCATGCTCATGGGAGCAGGAGAATGCATGGAGAGAAGTCATAACGGGTTTTCTTTGATTTGTGATTGCATTCTTTCTGCTTAGGTTGCTGCACTTTTGTGAGAATCTTTGTTTCTCCACTACTTTCAGTTGTAAAGTAATTTTATTTTCCTGGATGCTCAGCAATTGCGCTTTTCTTTTCTAATCAATATAAGCAACATAAAAAGAAAAAAAAAAAGAACAAAACAAAGTGATATTTTCTCTGTTGCTGATTCCAGGATAATTTCCTGCCATTTTAGATCGTAAAGTTTTGATTCTTGGTACAACTTTTGACTGTGCCAAATGCCAATTACTTCTCATCCGGTCTTAATTTCATACCACATTATAGGGCCAATTGACATGATTGCACAATTGTATTCTGCTACAAAATTTATTTTAGCCATCTAGTTTTAAGGCTTGTTTTCCACTTTGCAGATCTTGAAAGTGCAGAAAATTTTCAGCATAGCGGTGGACCTAAGATAGTTAAGGATATCTTGGACAAATATAGAGAAAACAAAGATATCTTGCACTGTGGTTTTGCTGTTGTTGCTGCAGCTGCAGCTGGTAATGAGATCCTTAAGGAAAATTTCATGGACTTAAAAATTGATGAGCTTTTGGTTCAAATTATGAAGGACAAGCCAGAAAGCAACATCCAAAGTTTATATGATGCTCTACAAGTCCTATTAACAGCAGACGACAACCGTGTTGTGGCTTCTCAAGTAAGTATATGATGCATTGAGAAAAAAACTCTTATGATATAATTATAAAATTATAATAGTTGGATTAGAAGCTGTAGATGTTTTGTACGAAATATTATATGGGAAGACAGGAGCCTTGTTAGGAACATCTGGAGATTTTTGTACTAGAAGGTTATGATTGAGGTCACATTGGGCCCTCTGGAGGCATGAATGTGAACAGCAAATGCCACCTTAAATATTCATCAAATCATACAGTGTATATCTTTCTAAAGAGTGTGCTCTTGTAGAATCTAGTGGTGACAGTGGCTTTAAATTCTTTGGTGTGATTCTTTGAGGTTCTGCTTTACATGCTAATAATGCATAAATAGCCCTTTTTCTTGCTGAAAGTTAAAAAAGGTAAATAAATTATGTGGCAAAATCTTGATGGATTCAATCTTAAAAAATTGGTGATTATTGAATATTACAGAAAATCCAAGTTAGTCAACATTGCTGAATGCTGATTTAGTTATAATTTTGCAGCTGGAAACACTGATAAAAGTTTCTTATCTTGTAGAATTTTCTCACATCTTTCAAAGATGCAGTGGCTACTAATTCATTGATAATCTTTACTTGAACGGTTGAAATTGTGTCTTATGATTCATGTCTACACCAATAGTGAGTCAACTGTGCCAAAGTGCTACAAACGTTTCTCAAAGTAACTGACAAACATTGTCAAATCCAGGTTTTTGGGTATGCTCGTAGATTTGCCAAAATTGGTGCTGCAGTTGCCCTTGTAGGTGCTCTAAATGAAGGAGTCAGTTCACCTTGTTTAGCTTCAGCCATTGTTGCATTGAAGGCTCTTGCTGTTAATGTAAGTCCTTTTAGATACTGAAAATGTTATCCTCTCACATTTTGTGGTGATCTTGGATGGCTTCAACTATTCTTGCTTTGATGAGTAAAAGAGCAAAAACCATGTTGGTTGGCGGAGAAACTGTTTGAAGATGCAAAAGAAGTTCAATTTGCTACAGGTTGTGCTGCATCCAGGACTATTCAAACGTATATTTAATTATTTTCTTCACTTAATTTACTGGCCTTTAGTTGAACAGATATGCCTCTTCCATTACCATGATTTTGATTACTTTCATAATCCAAAATCACTCCCACATAATGTTCAACCTTTATAATGCATGGGCCTGGACCCCACATAAAATTCACATTTTCACAATGGATTACTTGTGCCTCAAATGGGAGGAGTTAATTTCATTTATGTATATTTCTTTGCACTATTTTGGCACATACTTCAATTGCGTGAATTTTAGCATGGGAACATGGTTTGTTTTTTCTGTTTTTGCTTTATTGTTAAAATTGATGCTGACATCCAGCGAGCCTTGTCTGTTGCATAGATGCCATCTTGTGGTTGTTATCTGATCATTTATAAATTTTGATGCCATGTTAATCATGCAGGATGAAATATGCCGAAGTATTGCTGATTATGGGGGAATTGATGCAATTCTTAAATGTATAGATGATAGTGGAGCACAAAATAACAAAACAATAGCTAAAGCTTGCTGCTCTTTGTTGGCTAAGGTTTGAACTCTTGAGAACATCTGATATCAAATATCTCTCCTCTATCACTAGCATAGTCTTTTTTTTTGACATTTTGTTGTGTTTGGTTCTTTTATTTGAAGTTGGCAGGAAGTGATGCTAATAAAACTGGCATCATTCAGAAAGGAGGTCTTGACAGGCTAATCAGTCTTTCATCTAGATTTTCTGAAGATCCATCTGTTTTACAGGAGGTATGATGAGGAATGAATTTTACAATACTGAATACATGGAAACATGCAACCCATTCATAACTTCTTTGATTTGATTTTTGAAGAATGTGGATGAGGCTTTTCTTTGTGCAAATTTATGACTGGCAATTGCTAGTACCACCCAAAGGAAATGTAGTGGTGTCTTACCATAAAAAATAAGTCATGCCTCTCAGCTTTTGACATGAACAATAATGTAATTTGCCTGCAGATCAGTTGATTACTTCCTGACTGCGCACCATGTGTGCATGCATGGCCATTTCGTGCAGAAGCATCTGCTGCATAAAATTCATAAGAGAAAATGCTACATATAGGCTCGATGTTAGTGTGCTTCTGAGAGTCCTTTTAACTCTCCTGTTGGTGGATACTGACGGCACAAAATGTTCTGGTGCAGATTATGTCTATCATCTGTGTTGTGTCACTGAGATCCCCAGAGAATGCAGCCCGTGCACTGGAAGCAGGAGCTGGGGACTTTGCGATCCAAGCAATGAAGAAGTTCCCTGCGGCAGCCCAAATGCAAAAGCAGTCATGCCTCATGATCCGGAACCTTGTTGTAAGGAGTCCGGAGAACAGGTTAGCCTTTGCAGTTTAATGCATGCATTGCCGTAGGTAGTTGTAGGCCACAAGTAATCCTCTGATAAGACTGATTGTGAGATGTCTTGTTTTCCAGTCAATGCCAACTTGTGAGTTAATTATCCTTATTTTTCTTTTGTTTTGACTTTTTTTTTTTAAAAAAAAATTCCAGAGCCATTCTGCTGGCTAATGGTATTGAGAAGATTATAAGGTTGGCCAAGCAAAGCCATGATAGCTGCAACGATGCTGCAGCTGCTGCCTTGAGGGACCTAGGCCTCGATGACTACAACTCATAACTCCTCGGTTTTAACCATTTTCTTTCAGGAAATTTGGGTATCAAATGATGCCTTAAAGGTTGGTTTGGTTGGGGAAAAAAATGCCACTTTTTTTATTCTTCTCTTTCTCTTTTCTTTCTTTCTTTCTTCTTCTTCTTCTTTTTTTATTTTTTTTATTTTTTGAGATATTCAGGCTTGAGCTCTTTGTTAGTGTCATCAAGAAGCTATGTGCGTATAGGGATTTGGAAAGGTAACAAAGCAGTTATATTAATGCAACCAAGAAGTTTGCTTTGTCTTCTTTTGGGGTTCCATTGCTTGATTGTCACTTTTTCAAGCCCGTTTATGGTCTTTCAATCTTATCCATTCCATTTACCTAATGATGCGAGAGATTCCCAATTTTGAAAGCATGTCCAACTCGCTAGGAAAGTCTCCACCGACGTGAATCTCTCCATGGTAAGTCATCAGATTATTGGAAGTAGACTGTATGTGCCGAACGTAGTTCTGTTTGTGAGCGCTGACGGAAAGAACGCATTTGTATCTCTGTTGGTTTAAAGCTGCATTCCATGTGTTCAACTTTCGTTCCACTAATTCTAAAACCCTTGAAATACAAAGTGTCTCATTGCATATATCCTCTTGTAAATTATCTACTGAGCTCATCCCATGACCAAAGTGAAGATGTAGGGCTTAAAAGCCAAACTTTAATTTGAATCTACGCTAATCAAAAACCCAATTATTTCTCTGCTAAAGATCCTTACGTATCTGTCAATAATTTCCTTTGTGAATCCTACCATATCCTTCCATATAAATAAAAACAAAAACAACATTCTTCTCCTCTTTAATAATTTTCTAAGCAAGACATAGCCTCAACTACTTTTTCCTTGAAAAAGCGCCTACCTGGCCTAGGTTCGTTACTCAAAAAACCACTCAATCAACAGCTGTTTACACCGTCATCTCTCAGTAATCTATTTAGCTACAATAGCTTGTGGTACAGATGCTCGTAGTTAGCCAACGACTGACGGAATCAAACGCATGACATTCATAAGCAATCTCTAAATGGGCCCCGCCTACTAAATCGGCAAGCTATTATCTCACCAAATTTTAGAAAAAACAAGTGCAGCTTCACAACGGAATGACAACAAAAAACGGCAGGCCGTTATCTGCTTGGCGTTTGCTAATTTGCTACATACGCAGCAAGCATCACGTGTGCCACATTGCCGCACATACCACAATTTCCCACTTCGTGGCCTTCGTTGCAAGTCATAGTGGCATTTCTCACTGCAGCAATGCCCCTTCCTTCAAAAGATGAATCCATTCATATAGAAATTACAAAGCACCGCACACATGACGGATGAAATGGTAAAGTTGTTAATAGCAATTCATTCCAACAAATACAACCTACATGGTACCACAACTCTAGCTAACCAAAATTAATTTGCCTGCACCACAAAAACCGTGGCTGACAAGACCAGAAAAGAAAGTAGCAGAGCTCAAAAGGCAAGGGTCATCAAATGTTAAGACTTCCTCATAGGACCACCACATGGTTTCCAAGTTGCATGACTAGTGCCATTTATAACTTGGCAAACTCCACAACGTCATTCATGATACGAGTTAATCCATGATCACCAAAAGAAAATGTTCAAGCATATGAATCCACTTGTATGGATGATGATGGGACCTGGAATTCTTCCTTTTGCTCCCAATAAAATGACCAAACCTGCAAGAAACATGGTCATTTGGGAAGTTAGACCAAAGTTGTCTTCCAACAAAAGCTGCATCAGGTGGGAAGCCAGAGATTAGGTGAGCCCCAACCATCTATATATGATCTGGCATCAGGAGAGCCAAGAGCAGTGCATGTCAGCAAAACACATGAAGCCACTGGATTCAAGATATGCAAGAAGAAGCAACGGTCTAAATAAAGGAACAAATGACATTTTCATATCAGGAGCATGGACATTTTTGGGACAGACAAAAAAGACAGTGGGCTAATCACATTGAAGTCAGCCTGAGCATTGAGCGATGCTGGGGGAAAAATCTAGATTAGATGACAAATCAGATACCTGGACTCTACTTATGGTAATCAGTAGCCTGCGATGGTAAACTTCAGAAACATTCAACCACAAAAGGAGTTAAAGAGGGCAGCAAATCTGGACTCTATCATTAGCCTGCATTCAAACACCAAGAAATATAGCATCAGTAAATTGATCCGCAATTGTGCAAAATGAAACTGGGACAGATCTCATTATTTACCATCAGAAATAAGTCATTGGCAAAAAACAATGTATAAATGATGAACACATACCATTTGGGTGCTTATTTGAACATTTTGGCATATGCCTTTCTCTCCTGATCACGCCGATCAGCAATCTGTAACAAAATCCATGTTTCATAATAATGCAAAGAACTAGGACAGGGTACAAAATTTGCTATTTGGGTTAGAATAACAAACCTTCTTCCTTGCAGCAGCAAGCTCCTTTTTGATACCTCCTGAAATAATGGCATAAATTAAAACTAATGCAAGAAAAAAAAAAAGAATTTGCAGTGTTCTACAACAGCATCTAAAACGAAAGTTTGAGCAACAGACCATCATTTGGCTCCAACTCTAGCGCTTTCTTGAAGCTCTCTGCTGCAGCATCCACATCATTAAGAGCCATGTACACCTAACAGATTAACAATAAAAAACAATTAACATCCTCAGTTTCCCAATTAAACATTCAAAAAATGTCAGAATCTTGTGACAAAAATATGGAAGGCTTTCCCTTTTATTGTATTTTGATCTCAAAGAGAAGTGGCCAATAGCCCCAAAAACAAGCGAATAAAACGTTTAAAATTTCTGGTGCAAGAAGACATGTATGTAGAGTATATGGTCGTGAATAAAAAGAATTGCATGGAAACCAACAAATTTTTAATTTTCACAAAATAATAACAAGTTTCCCTTAAAGTGATAAGTCAAAACCAGAGTGTGAAAAAAATAAAATGTTCTCACCACATTGGTTAGAAAGAAGGAAGTGGCGAGAGCATATTTTTCCTTTCAAATGTCAACTAAGGGCATTTTGCAATTGTAAAGACAACTTGCAGGATCTTTGCAAAACTAAAGCTTTACATGCTGCTTTGCAATCAGCAACGAAATACCAAAATGAAAATTTCCCTTAACAAGTAAATCCCGGAAGCTCCTTATTTAAGCTAAATAGGATGAATTATAATGCATTATTTCCCCATGGCTGCATCTTCTTTTTTTTTTCTTGAAAGAAATTCCATTCAGAAACCTCTGGCAATAATATAAAAATTACCAGTGGAATTGGTCACTGTAAAATCCATCTAAATTTTCTTTTCCTGAAAGAAAATCCACTCAGAGAACACTGGCAATAAAACAAAAACAACCAGCAGAATGCGCCGCTCTAAAATCATTCAAGAACAAAGACTTGATCATTTGAACCTTTATCAAATTCTATTTCAAATATTGTAAAAGCCACAACAGCTTTGACGAGTTGCAGGCTCTCCAATGACCACTTCACAGCATATTGAACAATGAGAGATTGCAATGGAGATACTAACCTGACCTTGGCGAAACAATGCTTTTACATTGCCCTCGCCTTCACGCATTGCAAAGTCTGTGTCCAATAATGCACCTTTAAAATCTCCTAATTTCAATTTACAAGCCTAGAAACACAGCAATTGTTACACAGTTACATAAAGAAATCAAGAGACAAGGCAAGTAATTAGAAGTATTTAAGAAAAAGCACATGAACAAACTCATGAAACACACAAACGTGTGATAAATTCAAAGGCAACCAAATAATCAGTGAATAACATTAAATATTAATTTGTGCAAGCAACTCAAGGGTGAATTATAGAAAATGCCAAACATCACACATCATCACCAATAGCAGTTATTGGTATATTATTACCGCAAGGATAAGAGCAAGTAGAAAGTTGAGGGTAGTGAGGGAAAGAATGTTCACCAAAACTTCTATAAGTGGGAAATCCCAGCAAGCACAACAAAAATTAGTTTTCACAAAATAAAATATGTAGAAAACTACTATATATGATATTTACATCTCAGAATGAACAAAAGAATAAACAAAATCAATTAGAAACAGACAGGCGAGAAAACCAGATATATGAGGAAGATAAAGATGGACTCAAGGTGATCAAGCAGAAGTAGCTCGACAGGAAAAACACTAGAAGGATCAGAAGTCAGAGAGGAGATAGAAATAAAACAAGAAAGGAGAAAAAACATGCAGGTCAGGATCAAAAGTTTCTTGAAGGGATGCAATAAGAGATTGACTAAAAATTCAATGAAAAGGAATTTTTTTATTTGTTTGTGGCCATATGATGCTTAGAACAATTTATCTTGCCAATGTATAAGAATCTTGACAAGCAAAGCCATCTCTCCACAATACACATAACAATGTGATGCATAGTTTGGCACAACACACAAAAAAAATGTACTGTTTGGTATAATCCATCTAGATTCTGGCATGATCCAAAAGAGATCACTTAAATTTCAAATTTCGTACAGATTTATTAGCTCCCACCACTGAATACCACCAATTATCGATAGCTACTCTTACTTTGGAGGCCATTGGTCATATGAATTCAATCCTCCATCATATGAACATGTACTGTAGACCATTATAATTATGAGAGAGAGAGGAAACTAGATGGACATTGCCAATTCAATACTGCCTTTCCATGCTTTCTGACAAGAGATGGCTGCAATGCATTAT
>JAYJMB010044441.1:0-31253 GCA_036873735.1 Pouteria campechiana
AAGAACATAAGAACCAAAATAGTATGGTTTAGCATATGGTGTCTACCTTAACCATCTATCCTTCTCATTCAAGAGAGTTCATGGTTTAGCATACGGTGTCTACCTTAACCATGCTTTGATAATTAATCTAACTTATAATATTGGTGATCAAGCAATAAAACAAGTTAAATAATTGCAAGCAACATCATGAATGAAACAAAATCATATAGTATTAATACCCAATAATCCATAACGAAGAGTATAAAAAAGGGTTACATCTTCACCCTAGAAAAGGATATTTAGTTCATAAGAGAAAATAAACCAACTCCCTTAGACAGGATGATCATAATGAAGAACATCTTCTCTCCTTCTTCTTGCTTACTTATAATCTCTTCTTCTCCTCCACAAGAAAACTCTAAGAATTCAGCCTCCAAACTTTAGAGAAAAACTCTCCAAACAGAAGTTAGAAGAACCCTTGAAAAATCCTAACATTTTCCTTAAAAACCTAGCCTCCACACAATGCAAAAAAATCCACAAAATTATTGATCTACCGCTAGCGCTGGCTTGCTGTCCGTCCACTAGTGGTTGAAGGTGACGGGGCCCGGTGGCACCGGCTGGCTGTCGTGGTTTTATGTTGACTTTTAGCTCCTTTTGTAGTTGTTTTCTTTTTCATCCTTTGAGCTTCTTCTTTTCCTTCCATTTTCACTTCTTTTCCATCTTCAAGACACCTAGAAAATCCAATAAATAAACATACAATTCATCTAAAAGAAATGGGGATTTGCAAATAATTAAACTTAAACATGTGTAAGGTAAGTGAATGAAATTCACTCATCAACACTTCACAAGCAGCATTAAAAATGGATGAAATAGGGACTCAAAATGAAGACCAAGTTAAACCATCCACAAGTGAGGTAAATGAAGAAGATAATAATTTTTTACCAAAAGATTGGAGATTCACGCATTCACATTCTAAAAATTAAATATTTGATGTTGTATATGATAGATTTAGAACTAGATCATAATATCACCAAATATATGATAGTTTTTTCTTCATTTCTTAATTAGATCCAACATGCATAGACTATGCTTTAGAAGATAAAAATTTGATCATGGTTATGCAAGAGGTGTTGGACCAATTTCAAAAGAAATGATGTGTGGACCTTAGTTCCAAGACCAAATCATCAATCCACTATTGGAACCAAATGGATCTTTAGGAACAAATTAGATGAGTTTGGAATGGTAAACGGCAAGATTTATAGCAAGGGGCATTCAAAAGAAGAGGGAATTGACTTTGAAGAATCTATGCCCTTGTTATTAGGATTAAAACCATTTGAATGCTCCTTGCTTTTGCATCTTATATGAATTTCAAGCTATTTCAAATGGATGTCAAAAGTGCCTTTTTAAATAGTTTTGTAAATGAAGAAGTGTACATAAAACAATCTCCTAGGTTTGAAGACTCACATCATCCAAACCATGTCTTCAAACTCAAAAAATCCCTTTATCTTTTAAAACAAGTTTAGAGCATAGTATGAGAGGCTTAGTAAAATTTAGACTGATGATGGTTTCTTAAGGGGTAAAATAGATACTAGACATTTTATAAAGCATGACATGAAAATAGTTCAAATTTATGTTGATGATATTATTTTTGAAGTTTTTAGTGAAAAATTATGTTAATAATTTCTAAGATCATGTAGGGAGGATTTGAAATGAGTTTGATGAGAGAACTCAGTTTCTTTTTAGCTCTTCAAATCAAACATGAAAGAAGGCATAATCATCCATCAAAAAGAGTGCACAAGAGAGTTGTTGAAGAAGTTCAAGATTGAGGATGGAAAGCTAATGAGAACACCAATAAGAACCTCCATAAAGATGGACAAGGATGAATAAGGTAAATCCATTCGCCAAAAAGTTTATAATAATAGTTTCTTTGTTATATCTAACTACAAGTAGGCCAAACATTATGTTTAAAATTTACATGTGTACTAGATTTTAATCAAATCTTAAGGAATCACATCTCATTACTATAAAATATATCTTTAGATACCTTTTAGATACACAAAGCTCAGGCTCATGCCAATTCCTTAGAAGCATGATCATATCATAGTTTTCAAGGAAACAAACTTTTATAGCATTATCAATTGCAGAGGTTGAGTCTGTTGCAGCTGATAGCAACATACTCTCATTAGATTCTATGGATGAAACAACAATTAGGGAACTATGAACTTATTTTCAAAGATACTCCCATTAAATGTGATAACACTATTGGTATAAATTTGATAAAAAATCTAGTATTACATTCAAGAACTAATCATATTGAAGTAAGACACCACTTTATTGGAGATTATGTACAAAATCATAACATTTGCCTTGAATTTGTGCCTATTAATGAACAATTAGTAGATATTTTAATTAATCCACTCACTGAAGGAAAATTTTATAAAACTAGAAGGCAGCTAGGTGCGTTAGACCTATGTGCTTGAATTGGATATCATATAATGATTGATTGTATATGGAAAATGCATAACTTTATGAATTTCAAGCATTTTGAATGAGTTTTAATGCATATGAAATACTTAAGTACCATTACAGTTAAATATGGATCATTTCACATTCTTGGATGTTTGGAACCAATGCAAATATATTCGTTAAATATATAATTTCAATTTTCCTTGTGTTTTGTTTTGCTTTTGATTACATTAGAATGGAAAGAGAACCTATATAGGTGTCGAGAGACCTCTTTGGAAAATTCTAGAAAAATTCAGAGGAAACAGTGCTTGTGACAGAGGAGTTCCTTATGTCAATAGAGTAGTCCACAAACCACTATAAGAGGTTCCACCCGCATAGGTTCAGTTCATAGAGGAAATAAAATTTGGGAAAGAGGAGACCACAAACCTTTGTCAACCTGAATGTGGTGGCTTCATTTTGACTTCTCACTCATTTCCACACTTTTTCAGTTAAGTAGATTATGGATTTTGCATTCTAAAGCATTTTTGAGCATTCCACTCTCTTCGATTCCATTAACAACCTTCCCAAATTCTCCCAATCTCATCCAAATCTTCCTAACCTGAACCCTTTCAACCTAATCTTCCCAAAACCCTATTGTAAGAATGGAAAGAGTGAAAGAACAGAATAAGCACTTCATCTAAGGGGAGTGAAGAGGAAAGATGGGAAGAGAAGAAGGGGAAGTGAAGAACAAGAGGTGCAAAGCAAAAGAAGGAAACCAAATGTGTTGAATTTGGTGCTTTGCATCTTCTTCAACTAGAGGCTCTTTGCATACAAAAATTTTGAGAGTCTATATGAGGGCAAAAAGGTAATGAAATGAAGAATTTTTGATTTTAACATTTTTTGAGAAGATGGAGAAGGATGGAACATCTTTGTATGCTAGTGGCTAAAGTTTAAGGGTTGGAAAATAATTTTTGAATATTCATGTTTTCAAGGATTGTCCAAGCCCTCATTAGCGACTACAACCCTAAATCCAAAAAGATATGGATAGGGAGAATAGAGATTGACTTGAGCCAAGCAAGTCTAAGGGAAACATTTAGCCTACCTACTATGAAAGAAGAGATAGAATGGCCTACCAACAAGGTTAAATTATTTTCAGAGGTAGCAGATGAGGAGATAGGAGAAAAGAAAAATATTTCTACATGCAAAACATCTTGATTCGGACCACAAGCTCACCCACACTGTGATATTCAACAATATTTATCCAAAGGTTGGGAGCACTAATCAGGTTCCCAAGAAGGATGTTACGATCCTTTGGGCTCTAAAGAAGAAGAAAAGTATTTATCTAGCTGAACTCATATTCTACCATTTATACATAGTGACTACCAACCCCAAGCTTCCACTAACATATAAAATGCTTTTCACCAAAATAATTAGAGATTATAAGGAAGATGTAAAAGATGAGCATGAAGAGCAGATGAAGAAAATTGACATTATTAGAGAATCCACTATCAACTAAATGGGCTTCAAACTTACAGTTGATGGATGGATTTCTGACAGAGGTAAGAAGAGAGTAGAAGAAGAAAGAAGAGAAATAAGAAGAGAAGAAGAAATTGTAGGAGAAGAGGAAGGAAGAGAAGGAAAAGGAGTTACAGAAGAACAGGGATAAGAAGAGAAAGCTGATGAAGATAGAGAAATAGAAAGAGAAGGAAAGGAAGAGGAAAGAGAAGAGGAGAGTAGAATACAAGGGGAAGAAACAATAGTTGCTTCAACCTCCCAGCCTTCACTGTCACCTAGACCTACCTAATTCACCCCACTCTCCAATGCCAAATGTCCACTAGGTTAGAGTCTTTAGGAACCTAACTAGACTCTAGTATTTCCCACCTAAACCATAGAGTAGACCAAACTGAGGAAGTTGTGAACCACAAACTTGACACAATCATTTCCTTAATTGAGTCAATTCAAACTCAGCCCTCTCACCCTCTAAGAAAATGAAGGGTGGAGTTATTCATTCTCTACACATTTCATGATTAAAAAAATTTATTCCTTTTTAAACCCAAACAACCATTATTTCTTCCCCCATCATCCCTGATCCCTCAACCAGACCATCATCCTCTACCCAACCAACGTGGCAATCTGAGCTAGTCGCTGATAAATCTCAACCAAGCCCTCAACCCAAACCAGACTCACCTTTATGGTTTACTCCTTCTTCCTCATTTGGATCTATCCCAACTAGATTCATTCCTACACCCAAATCATTAGTAGAACTCCCTACTCATAAACCCAATACCCTTTGAGCTAATTTTAAATGGCCAAAGAAGAATTTAGAACCAAAATGCAAGCTGATATTGATACAATCCAAGAGTGTATAGAGAGAATCAATAAAGGAATTGGTTCCCATATTATCCACTATTCATACCCCGAGTTTGCTAAAAAATCATATAAAGATAGAATCAGGCTCATTCCCTCACCTAAACCCAAGCAAGCCTCACCAACCAAATCCCTATCATCTCCCAAACCAATACAATCCCCCAAACCAATACAATCCTCTCCAAACAAAGCCATCCAAACCTCTCCAACCAAAGAGCTACCAAAATCCTCATCCTCAAAGCTACACAAAACAAGATTAACTAATCCATCTTGACACCTCATCCTCATATTCAACTTCCAAGGCCAAAACCTAATCCAAACTAGCACATCCTATTAACTAGGGGTGCAACTTGGGTGGGTTCAACCCAAACCGGGCTAGCCGAACCCAAATTTAAGTAGTGTTAAAACTCATATTTTCCCAACCTAAACCCGAAGAACTTGGGTTCAACTAGAATCCAATTTAAAACTATTTAAACTAGGATTGGGGTCAACTTGAATCTGCAATAACCCGAACCTAATTTTAAAATAAATATTTTATATAAAAATATAAAAGTAGATTTCAGAAATAATATGCATGCACTCAAATAATTCTGTTGCATATAATAAATAATATAAAAAACAAAAATCATATAGTTCCAATTTGGTTCATAAGCCATGACATTTGACTAGAGCTACAACATTCTATCATTAGCCAAAGTCCATCTTACGTGCCAGCAGCCAAGCCCAAGACCACTCAGCCAATAAACATTTCAAGGTAAATGAGAAATGTTGCCCATGGGGTTACATAAATATTAAACTCTCTAACGCCCTACACATCATGGTCCATCCAAAATGAAAACATGCCAAAGATTGTAGTGATGTCTACTTTGTTAAATTAGAACTATTTGATCACTAGTTTATGTAACCTATATTATTTATAAAATATGTATAATTATGTATAAAATACAAAAATAACTAAAATTATTTTAAAATATGAATGAGCAATTTCAAGGATTAAATGGTATGTTGTTTTCCCATTTAGTTTGAAACATAAATGAGCAATTTAAACAATGATATTTCAATCAATCAGAATGTCACTAGATTTTCATCAACCTGAATTCCAACCCAAAACTTAACTCGAGCCTAATTTTCAAAAATAGGGTTAGGGTTGAAGATTTACAAATAAGGTTAGAGTTAGGGTTTTGGTTGAAGTTTTACAAATAGGGTTAGAGTTATGATTGAGGGGAACCTGAGTTTTATAAGCCCGAGTTGCACCCCTACTACCAGCACATCCTACCTCACAACCTAATTCCAACTTCTCTGAACCTATTTATGATAATAAAAGATTACTAAACCAAAATGGAAACAACTCTGTAAGCATCCAAAAGGCTACAACAAATCTCAAAAGTGCCATTGGTTCTCATGAAATCTAATATCCCTATCTCGACTTTGTTGACAAATCTTATATAAAAAAGATCAAAATCATCCCTACATTCAAATCTCAGATTCTACCACCTCTTTATATCTCCTATCCGAAGGAACCTACCTTCATGGTAGTTCCTCCCATCGAAGTCAAAGCAACCTCAAAAACCCAAGTTTTGAACACATTTTTCTTTGAAAAGGATTCATCACTCCTTGCTTAACCAATCAAGAGAGCTGTGAAAAAGACTTCAATAGCTAGAAAACCTAGAGAGCACAAACCCAAAACCTCTCTTAAACTTAAACCCATTAGAAAACCCAGGACAAAAAAAAAAAAAAAACATCTTGTAGACAAGACCTACAAATCCAAACAACCCAAACCAATGTTATTAGAGCCAAAGTGTGACATGAACAATTTTATGTTTGGTTTAGGTTTGACCAATCCAACCATTAGTTCATAATTATGTTGTAATAATTATTTTAGATTTTTAAATTTTTTTAAAATATAATTATATATAATATAAATAATTATAGATTACCTTTAAAACCCATTATAATAGATACACATCATATAAGAACCTACACACATATAAAAATTAAATATAAATAATTCTATAAACTATAATGATGATCAATGATTTAATCATACAAAAGTTAAAAATAAATCTAAAAAATATTTAATAATTTAAAAATAATCAGCTAACCATAAGTAAATCATATGCAACACATGGCCCCAAAACAAAATAGGGATTAATTGTAAATAACTCAGGTGGGCCACACCTCATGACCATGTGAGGCTATAAGCTTATTCAATGTGCTCATCTGATTCCTTGTTTGCATTCATTCTAGGTGGGCCCAAACAACTCCAAGTGAATGCTAGTCAATTCAACATTGTTTGCATTCATTCAAGGAGGGCCAAAACAACCTTAAGTGAATGGTAGTCAACCCATCATTTCCTTTTATTGGTAGGTAAGAGGGTTGGATGTGAAAAACAGAAACAGGGCATTGCCTTTTTATTTTTGTTTTTTGTTTTTTTAATGCTTGAACCAGTTTTCAAAGTCTGACTAGTCTGTCAAATTGGTTCAAATAGTTTTAAGTTATATACAAAATTGAATGCCAAAAAAACCGCACACCCCCCCCCCCCCTCCCTGGTTTTTAAAATACTGATCCAAACCACTAACTAAGCCATTCCTTCCACCCATCTTGAATTTCTCTAACCATTTCAAGTTTACCCTCAAACTAAAGCCTAATCACCTATATTGAAACTTCTTGTATCTAAACCTAGAGGATCTACCTTTCAAAGCATACCCAAGCCACCTCCTCTAATGAGTCTAACCCCTTACTTAGCTTAATTTTGGTAATGAATGTAATGTATTAACTGAGTTTTGATGATGAACAAACCCATGAGTGAGAAAGTTAGGTTCTGACAAGATAGCTTCCAAGTGTTATAGCATTAAAATGATAAAACCAAGAAAATACATTAGGAAAACATACTTGAAGTGATATGGAGTGTAATGTATTGAGAAATTAGTGAAAACATATCATGATTTAAGTTCTAGTGGGAGAAAACTTCTAAATATAGTAGAAAAGTTAGTTTCTATAATTCAGAGGAGGACTCAGAAGCTTAAATAAGACTCTAAAAAATCAAGTTCAAGCATTCCAGAGGTTTTAAAGAAGTCTAGAAATTTTGAAGGACAATTCAAAAGTTGCAAGAAGTTAAAAAATGAAGTCTAAAAATTTTCAAGGGCACATTTAGAGGATGAATTCCAATCTTCAGAGTTATGTAAGTTACTCTAAAGTCAAGTTCAGAAAAAAGTTAAGATTCAGAGGGTACTTCAAAGTCTTCAAGCATTGTCTAAAAATAATTCAAATTAAAATTCATCTTAAAAGTACTTTTAGATGAAGGAATCCCACTTTTAGAGTTCTAAAATGTAGTCAAGAAATGATTCCAAACTTAAGACTAATTTTAAAGGTTTTGTCAAAGGAAAGAGTGAAGCCACAGAACTCTAAAAGACTAGCCATTAATGGTAGTTGGGTTTGTCAACCTCTAGAGGAAGCTTTGGAAAATGTAACTTGACCTTTAGAGTTCTGAAGTAGTTGTTGGAACATGAACCAGTCTTTAGAACAACCTTCAGAGGAAAGAAATTACATATCTAGAAGTCTAAAATTAAATGCACAATAGTAATGAACACCCTCACCCGACCTTTAGAGTTCTAAAAGTAATTTTCAGAGTTTTGAAAGTCTTATTGATGACTTTTAATTGAGTAAACTGCAATTCATCAAAAAAAGTCAAAAATTACTAAAAGTGCAAGCAACGACTATATTATCTTCCAAGGGATATAAATAGAAGATCAAATCACTAGAAGAAGTTAGTTGAGTGATTTAAGAGAGCATTAATGAGCATTTACAAAGTATTCAAGTTTTCTTCTAATTAGATAGTTTCAAAATCCAGCTGTGCTAATCTCTAATTCAAGGATCAACACATCATCAATACCACACTTTTAGGAGTCTAAACTCACATTTGTGTTATCATATTTGTATTTATTTGTTTTATTATTTTGTACACAACTACCTAAGTAAGGGGCACTTCATTTTCACAAATGTTTTTTCATTTTATTGCTTCTGTAAGCAAAGGGCTTGCAATATTATTTGTTGAAATCAACAAGTAGGAAGGACTTGCTGTGATTGTAAGAGTTTATTGGTGAGCTCAGGAAAAATCAACTTTTGTGTTGATTGGTGTTAGTAAAATCTAAGATATTAGAGGAATTTGTCTTAGAAAGTGGAGTAGGAACCTACTTGGGCCAAATCACTATAAAAAAAATTGTCTTCTATGCTTAATATCATTTCCAATTCTTTTCAAGCACAACTTGTTCAAGTTGGACTAAGATTTTTTAAAAGCTTAATTCACCCTCATCTTGAGCTACATTTTCTAAGGGACCAACACCCTTAACCTAGCATAATTTCAGACCCATCCTCTACCTCGAACTCCTCCCCGACCTTCACCCTAAAACACTTATCTCCCTTTCTAGAAATAGTAAAACCACCACCAAATCCTCAAACATTATTCCTTTTCTACTTCTTGTGTTTTTTCTATGTATTTTCTTTATTGGTTTATATAAATTTTGATATTCAATACTAATGTATTAACATACTTAAGAAATATATAATTCATTAACTTTTGATCATGGTCACCATGAGTATTTTGTATCATTACTTATCTGTTTCATAAAATTCTAAACTGCACTCATAACCAATCTTCATAAACCTTTTAAGTTTTGCACCTTCTCTTTTTGATAATGCTAAAAACGGGGGAGAAGAGAGTCATGCTCCTTTCTTATAAAATTTAGGAAAAACTTAAAATTTGAACAAGTAAAGAAAAGGGCATATACTTAGGGGGAGAGATGTGAGTATTGTAAATGCTCCAACTTGAAATACAATTAAGGAAATAATTATTTGATGATTAACAAAATGATAGTAAAAATGACACCAATTTCTAAGGTGCAAAAATCTTAAAGTACCAGCATCAGTTATGTCATAGCCACTTGGCACATTTGCCTACAATTGTAGTCACCTACAGTGTTCTAGCAATACATGAAATCATTGGACACCCATAGTTGATACCACAACCACTTACTGATCTCACTTGAAACCCTACAACCTAAGGGAAGGTGCCGCTGCATACTGTGTACCATCCTGAAATCTAAAGTGCTTGGAAAACCAAAGCTGCTTGTGATACCACCTGACAAGCCCAGTGAAATATCACAGCCACCTGCGATTCACTTGCCAACATTTAGCAAGTAACCTAGAGAGACCTTTGGGAAGAACAAATGCAATCGATATGGAAGGTGTTTGTTAGAATAGCTTATGGATGGTAGCCGATACTGTAGCTGCCTACCAAGCACCTCATGGTTCTAATGATAAAAAAATTTGAATGTTCCCTTGCATTTAATGAGCACCAACCACCTCCAATGGCTATATTTTGAAGAAAACTATAAAAGAAGTTAATTTGAGACATTCAAGAGGCTATTGAATGTATTTATTGAGCATTAATCTTTAAATTTCTTTGCAATTCAAAGCCAAAGCATTCAACCTTCATTAATTCTTTGTCAAGGCTTTCACCTACAACACAAGAGAAGAATCTTTTGCATTCAAGTGTGCCTTCACATACAAAAAGTGTGATTTCTTTCTTCCTTATTTTTATTTGTGAGTTTGTTCGAGTTGGTATTAGAGATCAATCTCAAGAAGAATAAGGATGATTACTGGATTATGACTCACAAGCAACTTGTTAGCTTGTATTATGTCCCTTAGAGCTAGAATCTAGAAGAGTGAGTTGGCACTAAGAATCATCACCCCCTAGAGATAGAATCTAGAAGAGTGCATTGGCATTATGTTATTTATGCCCTCTAGAGTTAGAATCTAAAAGAGTGCAATGACACTAAATTGTATTCCCTATTGAGATAGTGGAATCCAATAAAATAAGGAGAGTGCTTGTAAGAGTGGAGTAAAGAAATTATCTTGAACCACTGTACATTGTGTCTATTAGGTGTGATTACCTACATTGTTTGATTCCTTACATATAAATTGCAAACATATTTGTAGAGATTCAAATGGCTAACCCTTAATCCTCTTCTTATGTATTTGCCAAGGGGTAATCATCTAACCAACCACCCTTATTCGATGGGATAAATTTTGCATATTGGAACTTGAAGATGAAGTAGTATATAATGGCAAATAATATGGGATCCTAGAAAACCATAGAAGTGGGAGTAAGTCTCCCTGAATTAAGCATTAATGCTTGGACAAAGGAAGATAACCAATATCCAAAACAATGCAAAAGTCATGAACTCTTTATTTTGTGCACTTTTCGCTACTGAATTTGATAGAGTCTCGTTGTGCACAACCAACAAAGAGATATGAGACAAAATTATCTTTATTTATGAAGGTTTGTCACAAGTGAAAGGTACAATGTGGAACATTCTCGTAGGTGAATTAGAAAATATTAGGATTAAAGAAGGTGAAAGCATTTCTAAAATATATGGTAGGTTCTTTGAAATTACTAACAGTTTAAAAGGTTTGGAGAAAGAAATTTCAAACTTTTAGTAGGTAATAAAGATCCTTAGATCTCTACTAGATTCATGGAATTAGAAAATTACTACTATCAAAGAAGTAAAAGATTTGAATGAGCTAAAAATAGATGGTTTGATTGGCTCATTAATGTCTCATGAGCTAGTGAAAAGGAAGAGAGAAGAGCCAATTAAACAAAAGAGAATAATATCTTTGAAAGTTACAAAAGAAAGCAACAGTGCATCAACTTTACAGACTAATGATGGAGTTGCAATGCTCACAAGAAAATTTAAAAGATTTGTCATGAGCAATAAAGGTAACAAATGAAGAAGACAATTTAGAACTAATGAGAAAAAGAAAAGGGAAAAAGAAGAACTTTACCTAACTACTACAAATGTGGAGGCTTTGGACATATGTAACTCGAATGTCCAAATGAAGACAATATAGATCAAAAGGAGAGAAACGAGAAGAAAAGTGACAAAATAGAAAAGGATAGAAAGGAGTGACAAATTTAGAAGATCATCCAAGAACCAAGCTAGAGGCATGTATGTAGACAAGAATGGGTCATCTAGCACAAGCTCCAATGAAAGAGAAGAGAAGGAAATCAGTAATTTGGCAAGGATTTTTTGCATGGTACAAATTGAGAATGAAATCTCAATAAATACGGCCACAAAAAATCAAGAAGAAAAGAAGACTAGTTTGGGCGAATTTGAGGTAAATTCTTATTATTCATACACTTTAGATTCTCGCAGTTCTTCTAGTTCTTGTGGTAAATGTGAATTGTTAAATTGCTAAATTAATTGCGAAAATTATATGATTCACTATTTAATATATTTAAAACACTTGGGCACAAATTTAACCAAAAGAAGAGATACTTTGATGCAATAGTCAAAATGAATGCTAAGTTGCCTGAGAGAAATCTATCTCTTCAAAAGGAAGTGGAAAATTTTTAAGAAAATAACAGAAATTCTAAATAGCATGTTGAAAAAAATTTCCAACCTTAGATAATCAGTCATGTGTTCATATGAATGACTAGACAAAAAACCAAAAAAGGACTTGGCTGTGATGAATCAAGTGGTAAAGAACCACATGAGCCCAAGAATTTCAATGGATGGACTAAGGGCATAAACATCATAGATGACAAAGGAAATTTTCCTCACCTTAGAAGTTACATTGGGCACTCATGGATAAGAAAACAATAATCATATTTAACTAGCCCAAATCAAGCATCAAACAAACTTGCAAATAGATGTCATTTTTGTAATAAATTAGGACACAAAACGTATGATGTCTTGCCAAGAAAATATAGAAGAGATCTGCTAGATTGATATGGAAACCAATGTTGGTCCCATGTAGTAGATTGCTCAAGAGGGGAGGGGTGAATTGAGCATATAAAAATTATGGCCAAGTAAAAATTAATGTGCTAAGCAGAAATGATATTGTAATGCATATGTGCTTTTCATAGTTTTTCACACTATTATGATGTCTGCTTCATGCATGGATTTTGTGTTCCTTATCTATTCTCTTTTCAAATAGGTTATCATGTGTGTGTGATGATGTATGTGATAATATCATCCTAAGTAATCAAGCAGACAATGCACACAATAATTTTTATAGTGGTTCGGGAACCCCATTCCTACATCCACTCTTCCAAGAGCACATACATATTATGCCTTGGGTTCCACTATATCCTATATAATGGAAATACACTAGTGCTCCCAGCACTCTTCTAGATTCTAGCTTTAGGAGCCATAAACAGTATTTCTAATACTCTTTTGGGTTTTAACTCTAATGGGCATAATCATAGTGCTCCTAATACTCTTTTGGTTTTCACAAGCTCACTAGGAAACTCATTAGTTTTGAAGATCACTAGTAAACTTGTTGGTTTTTAGAGCACACCAACAACTAATACAATGTGATTTTCTTAAGCTCACCACAAACTCACATAGCTTATTAACAATACTTATTTTGTACATCACTTTACCTCTTTTACTAGGTTGATTTGTACATAGTTTAAGCACATATAAAATGATATCTTGTTGAAGCACATTAGATATCCATACTCTAGAAATATGATTAAGATAGATCTTCTAGGCTCATTATCTATTAGTGCAATGGAGATTGAATATCTAGGAGGAAGCATTGTCTAATTAAGAGAGGTTACTCATTTAAGTTCTATCCTCATTCTTTTCTCAGCTTCCTCAACCTTCTTCGTTAACACTACACTACCTTTTTATTGCTTCAGAAAATTTATCCATTAGAGGTAGTTGGTTTTCTTTTAATGTTGATGACTGTTCTGAATTTTTTCCCATTGAAAAGTTATCTTCTTGATAAACTTATTGATTTTTTTGCATGACTAACTCTTTCAATGTTTTGAAAAGACTCTCTTAAGCCTGAAGGGATGCAGCCTCTGAGAGTTGCAATCTTGGTTAGAGTGAAGGCTTCTTTCCTTTTAATTTCTTTCCATCTTCAGCTAAGCTTGATTTGTCTAGTGTTTAATAGGATTTGCTTCGAATGAGAGTTTGATTGGAGAGTGCAATCAATAATATTTAGTACAAGTAGCTTCTACTCGTCATGATATGCCATATAGATTCAACCATAGTTTGTCTGAGGACTTTGTCTGATCAAGTCCTAGTTTATCTCCTGTAAGTAACAGACAAATTGGCTTTGAGTAGATCCGCATAATCAATCACTTCCTCTTTATAAACTTGTCTAAGATCATTGCAGTGTTTTACTTCTTCTAGTTTGTCTATTATAAGTGATGGACAAATTGTAGAGGCATAGACGAAGTTCTTCTCTTTACTGTTCATCAGACGAAGTATTCTCACCAAATGAAGTTTTCTTTCATCATATGAAGTAGTTTTGTCTATCAGTTTTTCTGTTATATGTAACAAAAGACTCTTGTTGGCGCAAACAAGGCTACTTCACAACAGACGAATTGACTTTGTTTTTAGGGATCTGTAGATGAAGTTGCAAGCCAGAGAAGAAGTCATTCAACTAGTTTGTCTATTGGTTTGTCTATCGTAAGTGATAGATGAAGTTATGAGGCATAGAAGAATCTTCTTTCCAGTAGTTCGTTTGATGGTTTGTCTATTAGAAGTAACAGATGAATCATTAAGGTATAGACAAATTAGCAATTTGTCTATTGGTTTATCTGTTGCAAAAGGCAGATAGACTTGCAAATGAAGATGGCAGACAAAGCAATGCATCTGTGGCTGCTGTGCCACTTCTATTTTGTCTTCTTTATCATCTATAGAGGATTGCAGACAAGTTTCTTTATTTTCTTTAGTTTTAGATAAACTTTATATGAGAGATAAATGCTTAAATAATTCAACTCCATTTTTAGCTTTTCATTTGTTTGAGTTTAGTTTCGTTTCATCTTTGCTTTAGCACTCTGAATTTATCTTTGTGTTGTAGACAAATGTTGTGTATAAGTAGTTTGTCTGACTTGTCCATGGAACGATTCGTCTGAATTTATTTGAGGCTTATGCTATTTGATATGAACTTTATCTATAGGAGATTTATTTGATCACTCATTGAGGCTTGAACTTCATAGATATAGATGTTCTTTGTGGCTTTTCTTCAAAGTTTTGAGCGTCATTCTTTCTGAGTATTCTTTTCTTCTTTCGGTCAGTGGATTTTGCTTGCTGATGCACTCTCCATATATGCTATCCACTGTATTTGAGTTGTTTCCTTGTACATCATTTATATCTATCTCTACAATACATGAGAACACAACTATCAGTACAACAAATGTTCACTCATATATTATTGCTCATCATCAAAACCTAGCTATTTGCCATTTATACCATTTGGTTCAACAATAAAAATAACATTCACAACCCTTCACCACACACATTCTGACTAATAGAAATGGACCACCAAAGAGGTTAATGGAATTCTATTTGTGATTTTAGGTAAGCCTCAAAGCAATAACAAGGAATACATGGTTTATGGATAGCAGATACTCAAGACATATGATTGGAGATAAGGAACTATACAAGGAACTAAAGACATTAATTCATGCATTAAAGATATTTTGTATGTTGATGGTCTCAAGCACAACCTATTAACTATTACTTAATTATGTAACAAGGGTCATAAAGTTGTGTTTTAATCATCTGTATTCAATATATTCGATGCAAATGATGATGTATTATTTAGTGGCAAAAGGCATGAAAATATATACTTGGTTCATCTTGATAAAATCATTGAAATCTTTGTGAAAAAAGAATTTGGTCAGTGATTAACAAAAACTTAAATGTATAAAGACCAAATTTTTAAAGCTTGCCAAATTTCCAAACACACCAAAGGTTTGTTTTCACCCAAAAATCAATTATCCACAACAAGACTACTAGAATTATTAAACAAGGATTTTTTTGGGCCATCAGACATTTTGAGTCTTGGTGGAAAAAGATATATGTATGTCATTGTGGATGATTATTCTAGATTTTCTTGGGTAATCCTATTGGCAAGTAAAGATGAAGTATTATTCATGTTCTCCGCATTTTTTAAACTTGTGCAAACTAAGAAGCAACTTTCCATTTATCGATTATAAGTAACCATGGTGGTGAATTTGAAAATAGAAAGTTTATAGAATTTTGTGAAGATAAGGGAATTCACTACAACTTCTCAGCACCTAGAACTCAATAGCAAAATGGAGTTATGGAAAGAAACAATAGAACGATACATGAGATGGCTAGGACTATGCTTCATGAAAGCAAATTGTCTAAAATATTTTGGAAAGAAGCAGTTATCACTACTTGCCATGTGCTTAATTGAGTTACCATTAGAGCAATCCTTAAAAAAACTCCCTATGAGTTTTGGAAAGGAAGAAAACCAAATATATCATATTGTCATTCCTTTTGATGTGTTTGCTATGTAATGAACAATAAAATGATAATCTTGAAAATTATGATCACAAAAATGATGAGGCAATCTTTCTTGGTTATTCATTAAATAACAAAGCATTTAGAGTATTTTCAATAAGAAAAATCAAGTGGTAAAAGTATTCATACATGCAACCTTTAATGAATTTGGACTAACCTCAAAAAAGGAGAATGATAGTGACTTAAATGAAGTTTTAAAGTGGTTGAGAAAGTTGCAATTGGAAAATCAAGAGGGAGAAGGAACCTCCATAAAAAACAATGATCCAAATTCAAACAATGAAGAGGAAGAGGTAAGTGAAGATAATGTTCCCTCCAACACTAGTTATTGGTCCAAACCCTTGGCTTGATTTTAATGATGAATGTGATTAATTAGTGAAGTTTTGATGATGAGCAAAAATATGCGAATGAAGTGTTAAGGTACTAATAGTTACTTTCCCAAGTGTGCAGTAATAACCTTATGAATAGATTAAGAGAAGTAACCTCAGAATGTGTGGATAGCATATTCAAGATCATATTAGAGACAAGATCCATCAGTTAGTTTACAAGGAAGAAATTGTAAATGCTCAAAGGAAGAATGACACTGAACTTAAAAGAGGAGGCTGTACTTACACAAGATCTAAGTCTAGAACAACTTCAAAAGAGTTTCAGACCTTGGACTCCAAGCTTCAAGGCCAAACTATAGTTGAAGGATATGTCTAGCATTAAACAAGAACTTCAAAAGTGCTTCAAGCGTACTAAAGTATGCCACTGAAGTAAATACAAAGAGATGCTAAGCTTTAGATGTAAAGACTGCGTTAGATGTGTAGAAAGCAGCTTCATATATGCTGAAGCACATAGAAGCAAGCTTCAGACATACTAAAGTCTTAGCTTCAGAAGTGCTAAAGCATGAAGCCTTAGTGTTGAAGTGTTAATGACACTTCAGACATGCTGAAGTTATTTCTTTAGACATGCTAAAGTATATAAGAGTAACACATTTCAAATGAATTGAAGCATGAAGCCACGAAGCTGAAAATTCAACACCACTTCAGAAGTGCTGAAACACGTTTACAATGCATTGCTAAAGATGTAGATGAAAAGCATTAAAAGACTAAGTCCCAAACTTTAGATGTTATGAACGGAAGCTTTAGACATGTTGAAGGCTTTGCTTCAGACATATTGTCAGAAGTACTGAAGTTCAAAGGCATGTGGCTATGGGTTCATGCCGCTTCAGGTGGTCTAAAGTTATTGCAACAGAAGTGCTAAAACACTATTACAAGGCACTGATTCAAGTCATTTGCAAAGCATCATTTTTTGTCGCTTTAGATGTGCTAAAGGTATGCTTCAGATGGTATGAAGCAACAAAAACTCTAGAACAAGTGGCAACTTTAGAATTTCTAAAGAAGTGCACTCACAACTATTCTCCGTCATTCCATAAGTGTTGAGGTCCTTACTTCAGACAATATGAAGCCATAGGAATACACTCAATGGTCAAAAATTTGATCGTTCACTAGCATTTAATGAACTTTGTCCTCTCTAATAGGAAGAATTTGAATCTCAGTATAAAAGAAGTAAATAAAGGATGTTCAAGAAGTTAGTGAAGTGAGTGACTTAGAAAGCATTTACTATCCGTTAAAGTTTTCTTCCAAGGATTTCAACTCTGTTGTGTTGAATTCTGATACAAGCACTCAAAGCTCATTACTTCAACAACCTTTTGGAGTTTCAATCATCTATGCTTAAGTGTTTTATCTTTATTTTTGAATTAAAGTTTGTACAATCTACTTACCTAAGAGGCATTTAGCTCTATACATCATTTAAGTTTTCTATTATAGTAAGCAATGGGCTTGCTATTTGGTTGTAAATATTACATTAAGTAGTTAGACTTGCTGGGAGATTATAGAGTTTGTAGTTAGCTCTTAAGAAATCAGTTGTAAGATTTTTTAGGGAGCTCTAAAAACCAAGATTTGTAGAGTTTATTGGTGTGCTTGGGAAAACCAATGTGTGTACATTGATCATAGTTAGCTAATCAAGTATAGTGGAACTTGAGTGCAGTAGTGAGACTGATTCAGAGAGTAAAGTAGGTACTAAGGGAAGGGCCAAACTACTATAAAAATACCTCTATCATTGTGCTATGTGATCTTTGTCTATTTTATTTTAGCACTATAATTTTATTTGGACATAATTTTTAAAAGTTTAATTAACCCACCCTCTTGAGCTACCACTTGAACGGGACCAACACTAGTGACTTAAAATTCATGCATGCACACCATAGAGACCATGTCATTAGAAACATATATAATGGTGTAAGGACAAGAAAGTTTATACATAACATCTATCGACACTTTGCATTCATCTCTAATATTGAGCCCACTTGCATTGATTAAGTCCTTAATGATGAAAATTGGATAATTGTCATGCAAGAGGAGCTAAATCATTTTAAAAGAAATAGAGTATGGAAATTAGTTCCCAGACCCGAGCATCTTGATGTGATTGAAACTAAATGGGTTTTCATTGTTAGAAATAAAGGGAGATTAGTATCCAAGGGGTATTTTGAGGAGGGAATAAATTTTGAAGAATCTTATGCCCATTATATGGATTAAGGCAAGATTCAAGAGCTCGGTATGAAAAATTTAGTAAGTTTCTTAGTGATCATAAGTTTAAAAGAGGAAATATTGACACTACACTATTCACTAAGAATGATGGTAAAGATATTTTAATAGTCCAAGTATATGTTAATGATATTCACTATGATGCTACTAATGAAAATTTATACAAATAATTTTCAAGAATAATGCAGGCTGAATTTGAAATGAACATGATTAGAGGCTTAATTATTTCCTTATATTGCAAATCAAACAAATAAAAGATGACATATACATTTGCCAATCCAAGTACTCAAAGGAGATGTTGAAGAATTTTGGAATGGAAGGAGTTAAAGTAGCAAACATTCCAATGAGCACCTCAACTTGATTGGACAATGATGAAAAGGGTAAACCAATAGATCAAAACTTGTGTCATAGTATGATTGGTTCCCTATTTTACTTAATTGCATCAAGGCTAGATATATTGTTTAGTGTATGCTCGTGCATTAGATTTCAATCAAGTCCAAAAAATTCACATCTATTTGCAATGAAACAAATTGTCAAGTATCTGGTTGATACACCAAGTCTAGGGGTTTGGTATCCAAAAGGTTCAAATTTTGAACTTATTGTATATTCAGATACAGACTTTGGGGGATATAAAGTTGATTCAAAATGCACAAGTAGAACGTGTTAGTTCCTTGGAAACATGTTGGTTTCATAGTTTTTAAGGAAACAAACTAGAGTTTCTCTCTCTCCACTACTGAAGCAACATATATTGTTTCTAAGAATTGTTGTGCACAATTATTATAGATGAAACAATAAAAATTAAACTATGGATTATATTATAGAAACATCCCATATGATGTGACAATACAAGTGTAATATGCTTGACAAAGAATCCAGTTCTACACTCATGCACTAAGCATATTGAAATAAGGCAGCATCTTTTAATAAAGACCATGTAGAAAGCATGATATCTGTCTATAATATGTCTCTACAAATGCATACTTGCTAATATTTTAATTAAGTCATTGCCACTAGCTAGATTTTATAAAATTAAAAGAGAGTTAGTAATGATAGACACAAATACGTAAGGTCATGCATTATCAATACTCATTGTCATTTATTTGCGATGATTTATTTGAAAAATGCAATGAAATGTGCAAATGATAAAAAAATTACAAAATAAAAATTATAAAATTTAGGAAACTAAATTTGGAAAATCAGTTGCATGGGCCCCAAGTGCTTGGAACTTCAGGTGCCTATGCTAGAGGCACCTGACATTTCAAATCGGGTAAAACCCTTACGCACCATTTCTTCTTCCTATTCCATTTATTCCTATCTCAGTTACCTCCCATCAGCGATACATATCACCCATTTCTCAAAAGCCTCAATCCTTTTTCATTTCCATTTATTTCATTAAAAGGTTCATGGGATACAATAACTCGGGCGTCCTCCAATCATAAAGTCCACTTTGCTGGTGACTCTCAATGTAACACATCCCAACCTTCTAACTCTCATGAGAATGATAGAGAAGAAGAAATAGAAATTGGCGGGGAGGGGGGGGGTAACAAAATGATAATAAGAATATTTGCATTAGCCTCAATACCAAAACTAGTAGATGGTAAGGAGGTTCCCAAGGTGAGGTTTGCACTTAGAGATCTTCCAGAGTACTATTTTGGAGTGAGTGGAAGAAAATATATGCTATAGACAACTATGTTGGGGAGACCAATTCATGTGCCTAAAAAGATAGACTTTAACTTTCTTGACAAATGTAACTTTGATATTTGGACCATGATAAATTATCAGGGATAATGGAGAAATTATGGAGTGTGATGCCACTATCTACAATGAATTAGTTTTGATATTCTTCTTCAATTGGAATCCAAGAGAATATCATAGTGATGGGGGTTGATATATGGTTTAGTACACATACTACCTCCCCAAAGAAGCATTTGGGGGAGATTTTGGGTGCTCCATTTGATGAGGTAATGCATTGCTAGGAATGTTTACAACCTTGCACACCGGTATATGAAGACAATAGATATGACTATATATTTGAGGGTCCCCAGAAAATTCATGGAATCAATGTTGCTTCCCAAGTTATATGGCATTGAACAAGTAACACTAGAGGCTAGGGTGATATGGATGATCTACAACTAACAAAAGTTAGCCTTAAATGCCTTTGGTTACATGCCTTTCCACATGAATCATGTAGTACCCTATGAAAGTGGCTAACAAAGGTATTTGAATATTTTCAAGTACTTTGCAAAGAGAGTCTCTACTCTATATGTCCACCGAGAAGAAGGATTGGGTTAGTGACACTCTTCTCAAGTAGATGCAAATTGAAGAGGAGAAATACAGAGCTGAACATGATGAAAAACATACAAGAGAGATGGAGGAAGAAGAGTCTACTAAGAGGACTAGTGTACCCTCTTAGGGGGAGCAGGGTGAGAGAGGAGAAGAGAAGAAGAGGAGAGAAGAGAAGAAGAAAGGGAGAGAAGGGTAGACAACCCTTAGCATGTATCTTCTTCATCAAAGGCTCCACCTCCATTACCTACTCCTAGACTCTCTTCGGCCTTTTCTCAGACTAGCTACAGAGGTGAAAGATCTTAGAGAGAATTTTTGACATGTTAGAGCAGATCAGTTAGGCACAGAGAAGAAGATAAATCTTTTTCTTCCTCACTTCATCCTATAGTTTACTACATGCCTTGATCTTGTGCATGCATCTTCATACCACACCTCTCTAGCCCAGGATCTAGTCCCTACCTCCACTCTTGCACCATCTTCATAGGCCCATGAGCCTACATTCTCACTTTCTAAGCTCATCATCACTCCCAAAGAGCATGACATTGCTCAGGAGGAGCATCCTACTCCTTCAGATCCACAGCCTACTCAGGAGGAGCAAACCACTACTCAAACCCTCGATGCTTGATAAAAATTTGGAGAGAAAGTGAAGAGTTGATGAGTTTATACATTTTGTGCCTTTTATTGAGAGAGAGTGATTAGTGTAGTAAGGTCTTCATGTATATGAGATGTTTTAAACTTCAAAATTTTTTGATGATTTAGATGTTTGAATTTGATGTTTTGAGATATATTAATGTATTTAAAACTTGTTTGATTGAGTTTCTAAATTGCTTCTAAGTTGTTTAAATACCATATATAGTGATTATGATATTCTATTATGAATGATTATAATGTGGTTGATTATTGTAAGTTTATGCAAAGTAACCATTCGAATGAAAAAGTCATAAAATTAAATGAGTTTTGTTAATCATCAAAATTAAAGATTTTGTTTGCTGTATTGTAAGTTGAAGCATTTACAATACAAGGCCGAAGAAATTTTTGGGGTTTAGAAATCCTAAAGTATAAGTGGCAGTAACTTCACAATCACCTAACACATTTGCCTACAACCACAACTAAATGGCAACTGCTTATAGCAACCACCTATGGTGTTCTAGTGATACATGAAATCACTAAACACCTACAGCCAATATCACAATTGCTTGTTGATATCACCTGCGACCCCATAGGCTAAGGGAAGGAGCCTCTACATACTACATACCAGCCTAAAGTCTAAAGTGTCTGGAAAACCCAAGCCTCCTACGATACCACCTACGAAGCGTAGCCAAATTCTGTAGCTGCCTACAATTCTCCTGCCAACATCTAGCAAGTAGACTTGAGAGACCTTTGCATAGAACGACCATAACTGATATGGAAGGTGCCTACCAATACCTCAGTTACTTGCCAAGTGCTTGACAATTCCAACGGTTAAAAAATTTGAATGTTCCCTCGAATTTAATGAGTGACAACTATACCCAATGGCTAGATTTTGAAGAAAACTATAAAAGATAGTTAAGTTGGGATGTTCAAGATGTTGTTGATAGCATTTATTGAGAATTAATCTTTAAATCAACATTCAACCTTCATAAAGTCTCTATCAAGGCTTTCACCTACAACATGAGGAAAAAATGTTCTGAATTCAAGTGCATCTTCAAGTGTATTAAAAGCTTCCCTTGCACTCTAATTGATACACATACAAAACATGCAATTTATTTCTTCCTTATTTCTATTTGTAAGTTTCCTTGAGTTGGTATTGGAGACTAATCTTAAGAACAAGAAGGGTGATTGTTGGACTGTAACTCACAATCAACTTACTAGCTTGGATTATGCCTGCTAGAGCTAGAATTTAGAAGAGTGCATTGGCACTAAGAATTTATACCCCCTAGAGCTAGGATCTAGAAGAGTACATTGATACTAAGTGATTTACACCCCCTAGAGTTAGAATCTAGAAGAGTGTAGTAGCACTAAATTGTATTCCCTATTGAGAGAGTGGAATCCAAGATATTAGAGAGAGTGCTTAAAGAGTAGAGTAGAGAAGTTATCTCGTACCACTATACATTATGTTTATTTTGTGTGATTGCCTACATTCCTTGATTCCTTACATACAAACTACAAATACTTTAAAAGAATAAATTTTAAATTTACAAGCGTTTTCACAAAAAAATTTATAAACCTAATTCACTCCTCCCCCTCTTAGTTAAGCCTAGCCAAAGAGACCAACAAGTATTTCCTTCCCATGACAATTACATGGAAAACTAACACGTAAGAGAGTGCATATACTTAGGATGAGCTTTAGTACTTTAATTCAAATATTTCTCTCTAAGTATGTTTTAAAAAGAGAAAAGTGCACTTAAATGTTTCATCATTATCATAAAGGTGAAGAATGTTGAGTCTAAGGCATGGACTCCTAGCCTAAGAAAGGCTTGATTTTGGTGATGAGCAACTATGCGAGTGAGAATTAAGAGTACTCATATGATGATTCCCAAGTATTACATAATTTAAGTTAAAGAGCATAAGCATAAGACAAAAGTATCAAGCAAAAAGTTATAAATGTCTTACAAGACTTAGCTTCATCAAGAAATAATTCAAAATAGTCTAGAACATGCCACAAAACAAATTAAGATGGAAGAAAAACTGTAAATACCAAGTTTCTATAAAAGCTCACATGATAAAAGATAGCACATAGGAGAGGTCTATTTGACAGAGGTCTCTGAAAAAACCTAGAAATGTGTTCAAGATGAAAGTTCTTTATAGAGGAGAAAACATACGAAAGCTACAAAGGTCTTCAAACTAGCCATTAGAAGTAGTTGGAGCTATGAAAGCTGCCAGAGGCCTTCAACCATAAAAGGTTTCCCATTAAAACTAGTAATGACTATTTTTCAACAAAGGTTTTGTTAGAGGAAACCTCACATGCCATAGAGGTCCATCATTATTCTTGGCAATGTTTATTTCTCAAAGAGGAATTGATAAAAGTGTGAATGCTCTACCTTGCAAACAAAGTGCAACTACTCATATTTTGATGATTAAAAAATCCACAATGGAAAATAAATGAAAAAGAAACAATGCTAATAGAATATCAAAGTACAAAAAGTGTGGTGTAGGTCTGCAGTCAAAACCATAGCTGCCTGCAACATTCACCTACCATGCAGTCATATCGCAGCCGCCTGCCATACTGCCTATGGTGTTCTAGCAAGGAGTGCAGTCCCAAGAAGAGTGGAGTAGGGAGGCTATCCACAACCACTATATATTGCATCTCCTATGTGTGATTGACTTATTTGCTTTCACTTTATATTCTGTTATTTATTCCATAGCAAATCATGATAAAAGAGGGAATTTAATTAATTGAGGTTTGAGCAAGAAAATTTGATAAATCCAATTCACCCCTTTCCTCTTGAGTTAAGTTGAGCTTTAGGGACCAAAAAGTTATATCAGAGAGGGTTACATAAATAATTGTAGTGATCCAAATGGCTAACCCATTATTCCCATGCCCCATGTTTATTGAGGCATTCCATCACATGGAAGAACAAATTATGCACAACGGATGGAAATATTCCTAATGGCCAATGACCTCTTACTTTGGAATAATATTTTTATTGGCACTAATGAGGATGTAGAGAGAGAAAATCCTAAAAATGTAAAGGCCATGAATGCCTTAATACATGCTCTCTGCCCCACCATATTCAAGCATGTCTTAACTTGTAAAATTTCAGAGGGAGTTTTGGACAAGTGATAGGCAATTTCTGAGGGGCAAATTGAGTTACATTCAAGTGAAGTTGACTCTTCTATTAAGATTGAATTGAGTTAGGAAACAAGGAAGAAAGAGAAGAAAAATAAGAGTTGCAAATTGAAGAATCCCCACAAGTTGAGGAGAGGCAACCTCAAAAGGAAAAAAGAAGTGAGAATAGTCCTGTAGAAGAAGAGAGAAACAAAATTGAGAATATAGATATTGGCCCCAAAATTGAAGGTGGGCATGTAAAAAAAATGTGAAGAAAGAAGAAAAGAAAAGAAAAAGGAAAAGGAGAATCGGCTTGAAGAAGAAGAAAAAGAAAATCTTGTTAAAAGAAGCACATGACTAATCTTCTTCAAACAATCATAAATCAAAGGAAGACATTGTCAAGAAGAACACCTTTCTCTCCAAAAGTCTGGATACTTCACTCTCATCACACAACTATGAATTGGAGAAGGAAAATGACAAGAAAGAAAAATCTGAAGCCATATCAAAGGAGAAATGGTTCCTTGATGCGGGATGAAAAAGAAGAAACATTATTCAAGGAAGTTGAAGGCTAGAAAAGAGAGGTGAGTGTAGGTACTTTAATTTAAATTCAAACCATTTATGCTTTCATGTTTTATACTTAGAGCCTTCACATTTTTATTTACGGCATCACCTATTAGTAGAGAGATTCTAATCACATAATCTATGAAAGCTTCTAGTCTTATCTAAATTCAAATGAGAAATCAATAGTAAACAATTACTTCAACTTCTCATGGTTATGTGGATGATCGTAAGGTTTCCTAATGATTGTTTATTAATTTTTTAAATCTTGTCAAGAAGCTTAATTCTAAGAAGAAAGAACTTAGGAAGTTGCCTAGCTAAAATCCAAAGTTCATTGATTTTGTAGTCTAAAAAAATCTCTAGGAACCACGAAGAATTAGATTAATACATATCTCATCCACATGGATTATCAAGTTGAATTGATCATGATTAAGAGAAAATATTAATGATACTATAAGAAGTTCATAATTATTGGACAATGCCCCATAAATTGTTCAATGAGCTGAAGCTATGAAAATGTAGACACAACCTTTAGGGATAAATGACAATGGGTTTGCATGAAGAGAAAGATCCATTAAGTCTTAATCTACTGTGTGATTACAAGACTATGGTTGAAACTTCAATATGCAAAGCTCTTGATTTATATGACAATGCTTCATTAATTGAAAAATACTTGTTTGATTCATCAAAATGAAATTATAGGAGAATGATTGATTCCTATTGACAAGAGTCTAATATTAATTATAGCACTAAAGAGTTGAATATTAGTATATGCCAACCATTGAAGTTTCTAAAGAAGAAGATCTTAGTAAATGGCTTGGTAAATATTAAGAATGACAAAAACCAAAATGTGCCAAGTAAGTTGACAACCCAAAATATTAGTTGAATCTAAGATAAGGAAACAACTTCAAGAGCTACTTGGATTATTGCATGATTGATCCATTTGTGGAATAGTTGAAATTCATATAGGATACAAATGCAAGTAACATCCTTACATATACACAATATTATGTTGATCAGTAAAATGAATAACTTTGAAGAATATGATTCAAAGATTGATAAAGTAGACTTTATCTTATTTATTCATTAAGAGGCAAAGCTTATGGAGTAATCATGAGAAGAAGAATGTTGCTAATTCTATGAGTATTACCTTTAATAAGCTTGAACCAACTATAAAAGGAAAAAGGAATTAAAGTATTGTAGATGAAACAATCAAGAAAATTAGATGCCACATCTAAGAAATCTAGGGGAAGAAAGTTTTCTAAATATTATTTTGATGTCTAAAAAATGTAGAGAAAGATGGAAATATTCATTTCCATCATCACTTATTAGCCTTGAAGATCTTGCATGCACATCCTAGTTATTAGACCATAGAAAGATGTATATTTTAGTAAGTGGGATAGGAGATCAAAGCATAATGAGCATGAGAAGTTTGTTTTGAACCACCTTGCATTAATTAATTCTTTGGTGATGATATCTAAAAACAGCCATGTAAAAAGTATATGCATAGAATTGCAAAGCACTAATGAATGCACAAGGGCATACAAAAGGCTTATGGATTTCAAAAGATAGCTAAATAAGTGTGAGTAGAGTGAGTATGATGGAGATGTCCATTGTATTGCTAGTCATCGAATTTTGGACTACCTTACTTGATTCAAGTTGCGTAATAAGATGTTCTCAAGTAGTAAAGATGATTCTTCTTGCAAATCTGGTCTTAGATGAATTAAAGAAGGAATTCATGGAAGGGGGATGGCTCATTCATTGCATATGACTATTATTGGTGATCCAAAGCTTATTGGCTGAAATTGGCATTCCTGAAGATATCTCCAAAAAAATTGCTAAAACCTGAGCATGTAAATTCAAGGAACTTGATAAAGTTTAAGAAATGTTGCAATTCACATATTTATCATATGAGGGAGTGCCATGTATAGAGCAAGAGTGGTCTAAGTTTATTAAAGCATCATAGTGAACTCCATTTAGGTGATACAGTATATAGATCCTTGGAAGATGGTGATCTTATCTTGGTCAATAGGCCTCCATCTGTGCATCAACTTTCTCTCATTACTTTTTCTATTAAGGTTCTTGTTGACCCTAAGGGTTTAGTTTTGATGATTAATAAAACTTATTAATGACTTGAATTAAGCTAATGAAATATTGCTAAGATTTCTGGTTTTAGAGGAGCTTCAAATGTAATACAACAATGTTCAATAGAGTGTTTTGAAGGCTTTAGAGGAAGCTTCAGAACTTCAGAAACGACACTTAGAAGCTTTAGGGGGAAGAAGAATATTGTTTAGAAGCTTTAGAGTAGAAGGAGGAAGCTTTAGAGTTCATCCATAAGGAAGAAAAAGTTCCAGAGAATGCTTTAGAGGTTGGAAGTGGGACGCACTCAAAGTCAAGGAAGCTTCAGAGGTGACGTTATGGTTTTAGAGGACGCATTCAAAGTTTAGAGAGAGCTTCAAAGGCTCATAGATTCAAACTGTGCATTTTAGGTTTTCAAAGGAAGCTTCAAAGGTGCACCTCAACCTTTAGAGGTTATTGAAATATAGCCATTGGGTATGTTAGTGCTTAAAGGGAACTTTAGAGGTTCTAGAAATATAACTATTGAAGGTGGTTGGGAATGTCAGACCTTCAGAGGAGCTTTAGAGGTGGAGAACTTACTTCAGAAGCTCTAAAGCTATGCACAGCAATAACGACTGATGGAAACTTGACCTTCAGAGGCTTTAAGTTTTAACTTCAAAGACTCTGAAGCTTGCCTAAAATGGAAGATTGCGTTAAGTGTTAAACATGCAATTTATAATGGTTTAAAACATACCAAAGGAGGTTGCAAAGGTTAGAAAGGTGTTGAAACTTTTAAATAAGATTTCCAATGAAGATGAAACAGGCACTTGAGTGGATTAAACATGAATTTATCTTAAGAGCTCAAGTCTCCAACATGCATTCACTCCAATAGGCTTCAACAATGAAAAGGAGTTTTAATCTACATCTATACCACATTAGAGGAGAACAAAAACAATGTGAGCTTTATTATATATTATTATTCTTGAGCTTAAATCTTTGTACATTTGGTCACTGAAATTCAACCATAAGCGTACGATGTCAAATTTTATAGTATAAGAATGTGAGAAGGTGATCATCTCCACAGGGACTATAAATTTTAATTCATCACTAGCTATTGCAATAAATAATTCTAGATTTATTTGGAGAATCAAATACTAAGATATTAAATAAGTAGAAAAGAACAAGCTTTAGTGGAAAGATATCAAGATAGAAAAGTCCTAGAGGATCGATTTCATTTGTGCTTCAATTATGGTGTTCTCAACTCATTATATATTGATAGTTCTCTTTGTTTATAAATCAAGAATTCTAATTCACTCAACTCCCTCTCCCGTGTGCCGAGTCAAGTATCTATTCTCAATATCTCAATTTTGATATCCCTATAAAAGTCAGAAGATTAAGAATGCATTAATATTTGTAAATCTTTTAAATAATTTCACAAAATCTAAAAGCTCTCCTGAGTCATCTAGAATTTCATGTTATGATGCCTAGATCCTATTCAGGATTTCCTCTCTCAAGTGTCAAATCCCAAATATAAAATTTTTTAATAGATGGCTAATAAATTAAAAGCATTAAGAACAAAATATTACAAATAAACCAATAAAAACTCTAAATAATATAACTAATTAATCACACTATAATATCGATCTCTCCTCTAGAAAGAGGAGTTTAGCTTCTCATAATTGAATAAAAATCCACAAAATATCATCCAGCATCCTCAAGATTCAAATTTGAACTTTAACCCAAAATACAAAGGATGAATGAAATTGAAAGCACTAGAAGATTTAAAGTAGTAGCAAACTCTTCCCCTTGATGCTTGAATAATTCTCCTTGAAATCTGGCTTGAAACTCCTTCCTCCACTTTCTGTTTTGGACCTCCCAAGTTGTTGTTTTCCTCCCACAATTATGGACATGTTAATCCCCCAAAATCTTGCACAAGCTTCTATTTTATCTCCATGTACAACCATTCCCACCAAGACTTGCTTTAAGCTTACGCAATCCTCGTTGGATGAGGATTACAACTTGCACTTGATCTTGATCAATTCACATCAAATTGACTTGTAATCTCTTGATCTTCACCATCCATTATGAATTAATCTTCATTTAAACAAATTATCATAATTAATTTCCCATCAATTGGACATAAAGCAAATTGGAAATCAACTCATATTATCGTCCATGAATAGATCTTGCAATCCAATCTTCAAACTTGAAAATTAACTTCAATATGCACTGAATTAGGACTATTCACATCTTGATCAATGTTTAGCCCACTTGAAAATTTTTAAATCATGAAAGATTATTGTAGACTATGTTGTGAATTGCAATTGGAAATTTTAGCAACAGCTTGCTCATAGAAATTTCTAAATATAGGTTGCGCAAGATGTTATGCAATGTGAATAGCTGCAAACCCACTCCCAATCTGATTTGCACAATTTTTTCTACAATAAGTTTATACATAAGCCATGAAATTATGTTTAGAAATTTTTTGAATTGAATTGCACCTTAAAAGATCCAATTTAATTTGCACAAATTTCATTGTAATTGACTTCGCGTTACGCAAAAAGATTGAATTACACAAGTTGATTAATCACTTCAATAAATTTTCTATGCTTATTCCACATGAATCCCTTGCTTATGTGCACACAACCTTTTTAAAACTTTTCCAATTGAATTGGGAAAGCTCATTTGGATTTCCTTGTGTAGTGTGGTTAGGGTTTTGCAATTGAAGCAATGCCTTCATATCCAAGCAATTAATCTCAACCATGCATCCTACCATCTATCCACTAGCTATCTACTTCATAATCATATGTATAATTCCATTTTATCATCTTGATTAATGCTTAATCAAGGGATAAGATGAATGCTCCAATAAAGAAAATTTGCTGGACAAACTATCACAGATAGTGATGGCTATCAGAAACAGCAAGCAAGAGCAGCCTTGGTAAAACTCTACATTTGCGAATGTGTTTTTTTGAAGAATATTATTGTAAATTCAATGATAGATATTACCAATTGAGTTTTGAAGACCAAAAGTTCTCCCTTAGAATGTTTTAGGACAAGTTACCCACATCGTAGAGGGAAAGCATCATCGTCTACAAGGGCTTCAAATGCTTTCTCAAAAGAAATTCTTATACTTAAGAAGAGAGATTAAGAACAAGAACTATATCCACCTTCATCATTAGAAGATTCTCAATATGTACTGGTATCAATCGCCCTTTCTACTCTTCTTTCATGGGCTTCCTAGAATTTTCGGGCTAAGTGAATTTGTTCTTCTCTTTCTCTTTCTTGTTCTAGTATTTCCTGAATTTCTTTTTCTTCTTATTGATCAAGAATTCTTCTAACCAAAATAATTATATCATAGATACTTCAAGCTAACAACTTTTTAGCATAACTGAGGTTATTTATTGACTAAGTTAAGTATTGTTCTATTGCTTGCAATCTTTTCTTTTGTGAATATAATTTCTTTAAAATTGGTCTGAGCATGTATTATATTCAAAAGAAACTTCAAGCATAATAGCACAATAAAATAGTGAAAATAAGCTCAGAATGAGAATATCAAGTAATAGATTTGATAGAAAAGCTAAAATACTTGCAATCAAAGAACCAACTAGTCAATGAGATAGTTAAAGAGTCAATTAAAAATGTTAGTACTACGGAGAATTTACTATTTGATGAACAAATGCTTGTTGAGCAAAACCCAGAATGGACAGAACATCTTTGAGAGGGGAAGGGTTTGAGTTCAAGAATCAGAGGCACTTTAATTGATGGATTAGGCTTTTTAGTGAGTTGTCTCATTCCTCAAATATTAGTGCCTTTTGACTTGGATATGATGGGTTTGCCCCCATGAACTTTTCACACTCCTCTATCTCCTCATTCTCAATT
>JAYJMB010044452.1:9637-21920 GCA_036873735.1 Pouteria campechiana
TAGTTATAATAAGTCCAAAATACGAGGGCAGTCTCTTGATTCCAACGGCTTCAGGCAGCATTCACCGGAGGCATGCCCTTTCATCATGAGCCGTTTCTTTGAGCGTTAAACCATTATTCCCTTCCATTCTCTTTAAAATCTTAAACAGCTGTAACTCCATTTTTGGGGAAAGAAAGCAACATCTACTGTCGTAATCTTCTTTTCCATCGACCAGAGAATAGCCTAAAAGCCCCAGAGGAGTAGTATTGCATGCTCGGTGTAGTATTGCATGTTCTTTGGGAATCAGATCCCCCAAAAACGAAGCAGGCCAAGTGAGATCCCACTTTTGCAACCATCCATTGATATTTCCCATGGCCTCTCTAATGCTCCAAACTACAACCCATTAATCCTTGACCACTGATTCTATGATGATTGATTTTGGCAGCAGGGGTTTGATGCGGCCTCTCGTTGAGGACTGGATCAAACGCCGAACTTAATCGTCTTCTCTGCTCTCTATATGTAGCCTAGGTCGATGATGATGGCCCACCAATGCTGTCGGCCTTACGTGTTTAATCTGCCTTCACCATCGCCACTACACCTGACTGGCCACCGGGGTTTCCTAATGAACTTGAAATCGATATTCAAACTTCCTTTCCCCAGTTGATCTCGTTGACCAATTGGTCCCAGCAACCTGATCATCTATGCTCGTTATAACTCGATACACCCGTCAGGAACGGCCTCAAACACCTCCCTTGTTTTAATGATATCTTTCTTAAAAAAATTTGGATTGATGATCTATTTTTATTACTTAATCTAGTACTTTAGTTAGAAAAATAGCATTGTTGTTTACCGTTGACAAGATAATGAAATCTTCAGGGTTTCCTTAACATGCTGATAATCCAACCATTCCTTTAGATAATTTGTTCATAATTAACAAGAATCATTACTTAGATGAATAATTTAATGGATAAAAGTTAATATCCCACATTCTATGCCATTGGTGTCATCTACCTTCTAATCAACGGTCGAAATCAACTCCATAACCTCTAATGATTGAAGTTAACTATTATATCTTAATTAATTATTAAACTCATGGTAATTTAAGGATCTATTTGGATAGAGTATATTATGAAAAAAGTGTATTAGAAGATTTTAGTAGGAAATGACATCAACAATGTGAGTTTTAAAACAAATAAAGAAAATTTTGGAAATATAAATAATGATGAAAAAATATGATTATTATAATAGTTACAATGTTATATCATTCTTTTTAAAAGTTAAAAAAGAATATTAGTACAACACCCCCTTCCTAGTACATCCAAATCGAGCCAAAGAGTTTATTAGCTTTGCACATCATAAGAGTGATATGTTCTTTGTTTCATCAAGTGTTACGAATTCCTAACCTTCAGGTTTCATTGGTTTTTAATGTAAACCTCTCATTAACTGAGCCATGCTTCAGAAATATAGAAAGCAAATAAAGGAGATAAAGAAAGCATGTTACAGATGAAGCATTTATACCTTTCCAATAATCCTCTCGATCTGACTAATCCCTTCGTCCCAATGTATGATGTTCCAGACAATTGATCTAGATTTTCCCGTGATCAACATGAAAATTTCATTTCACAAATGGATCATGCACAAAAGCAGCCGAAATGGGGATATGTACACGAACGGTTAGGAGCAGAGCACAGAGCGTACGCAAGAGGGTGTTATTGTCATGATGTTAGAAATCGTCAGGGAGCAGGGAGTTGCCAGGGTGAGTACTAGTATTATTGGATATAAAAAGGGACGAAATAATATAAATAAAAATAGAAAAAAAAAAAGAAGTTTGCAGGCCTAACGGACGTGTATGTCCATGTTCCATCCAAGCCGTGTATGTATCGTATCTTGTCAGTTTCACATCATTTAACGAAATCGGGCACCAAGGGCATGCCGATGCGGGAACGGACGGCGCGTTACTGAAACCGTTGCTGTCGCAGCAAGTCGCGAGTCCGGCCTTCTCCGAATACTCGCGGATTCTTACATGCAAACCTTTCTCTCATATTTGAGATCCGAACCGTTCATTTGGAAGAACCCATTTGTAAGCTATTTTCTCCACTGAAAATTTTGATTTTCTGAGGTGATTAGATGGTAAATAGTATGAGAAATGGTTGGTTTCTTTGACAACATTTTATTTTTTGTCATTATGAATTATTAAATTAAACTCAGTCCTTCTATCTTACTTAACACTAGTAGTTTATTAAGTAATTTAAAATTATCTAAATAAAATACTTAAATAAATTCAAAATTAGCATCATTTGAAAACTAATATCCATTTTAAAAAAATCATTTGTCATGGAACTCATATAATATAACTATACATTTAGATCTTTTAGAAGCTTTTCTTTTACATTAGGTTATGATCTTACTAAGTTTTATGATATTCTAATATATACAAGATGTAAGTAATTTTTATATTTTATATATAATTTTATATATTTTTAAATGATTTAGCTCAAAATTAATTCAAATTTAACTAAATGATAATCCTAAGTTTGATTTACTAAAAATCGTGAAGGTTCCTTTGCCTTCCTTTAAACCATTTTCAATAGACATTATGGCTTGTGGGCCACTAAATGAGGATCCTCCGACCTTAGAAGGGATCTAATCTCACGATGATTCTAAGTGCCACCTGTAAAGTGAATCGATCCCTCCAGCAAGCGAATAAAACTGGATTTCGTGCACAGGAGTCGATTCACTGCTCTGGCGCCGACGCCGCTCCAAGCGTTTGGAAATTTCACACTTGGTCTATTTTATGGTGAACTAATTCGCACTCCATCAGAGTTTAACTCTTCCTCCAGGCCGTCGGGCTTAACTGGGCTGGGGCTGTGACCGATCGGCATCTTCTCTTCCCCCTCTCCTCCACAGGACGGGCAGAATTTTACACGGAAATTAAAAAAGAAGGAAAAGACCAACTTACCCATTCCTTCCATCGATGGTCGCAATCTCCTGTCACTCGCTTCCCTCCATCTCTTCCCATCTTTACCCCTCGAAACCCCAGAAATTACGAAGAGATCCACCACCTATCTTCATCTCCACCAATCCCTCCCACGTCAACCTCCACCAACTCGTTCACCTCTTCGCCTCCGCCAGTCTCTCCTGCCAAAGATTCTCCAGTACAGATGCAAAGACTGGCCGCGTCGAGCCAGTCGATCTCCTCAAGCTTAGGACTGCCGTCGATCACAGCTCGGTTGTCGTGTCGGTCTTCTGTCGGGAGGAGTTTTGTGCCAGAGACGGCGAGAAAGAGGATTCGGGATTAGGGGGTTTGTTGGTGGGACGAGTCATCCCGGTGTCGGAGAGGAATGGGCAGCTGGTGGGATTTGGGAGGGCGGTGTCTGATGGCGGATTGACGGCTGCGATCTACGACGTCGCGGTAAGAAAGCCTTGCTACTGCAGGTGCTCTTGAATTCGCTTTCTCTGTTTTCGGTGTCGTTGATACTGTTGGTGCTCTTGATTTTCACTCGTCGGTGCTGTTGCTCTTGATTTTCACACTTGTTGGTGCTGTTGCTCTTGATTTTGCTTTCACGGTTGTTGGTATTGTTGATCCTACAGCTGCTACCGCGCCAGAGAATTGTCTGAGAATGACATACAACCTTTGAGATGTAGAATTACCGCTTCTACGGGGCTGTTTGGATTTAACTCGTAAGGTGAACAAACAGAGTAAAATTATGTTAGCCAAATAATGGATAAAGACAATTTTTTAAAATTTTGGAAAACAGTTAAATGATTAAAAGAATGTATAGATTTGACTATCGAAAAAGGAAGGGTTGGTTGGGGTAGATAAATGTTTTGTAAAGAAGAGGGAAAGAAGTTTTCTTCCCCTTTTCTACCTTTCCAAATACCCCTTTATGGCACACTTAATCACGGGCTCTGTATGCATGGGGATGGTCAATCAAGTCAACAGGTCCACTTAAGATGTGTAGGAGTCAATGGCTCCTGGAAAATAGTGAAAGGATTCTGTTGCTTTCACAGGAGCATACCACTAAAGGCATGCTTCTTGTAAATTATACATAAATAAGATCTACTCGCACAAATGAGACTTTAATTAAACTAAGGAGTGGCCACTAACCAAAATTTTAGGTTTTGCTTATAATTCCTTACCTGAATACCTTTAATGGTGTGGGTTCTTTTACATCAAGATGCATGGCCCCAGTCTTGATCCTTCCTCGAGCTTCTTGCGGTCACAGATTATCTTCCTTCAGGATTGAAGGGAGCTTGGGAAGGCTTTAGATGACAATCGCCTTCCACTTCTTGGACTGCTGCCTGCCTATCTAGTCGCATGCTCCCCCTGCCTTTTATAAAGGGCAAGTTCTCTTGGATGTGTGGGATTACTTTTTGAATCACATAGGGAAAGAAAAATCTCTTCAGATGTTTTCTTGCACTGACACTTGTACATGTTAGGAGTTCCATAACATATCCAAGATTGATTGCTCTAAACATTTGGTTGCAGTCATGAAACTGAAGGCCAATTCATACTTTAGATATTCTCGATTGGTCCTTATACATCTGAACATTGCCTTTCTATCTATTATATATATTTTATTCCATTTTATTCAGTGCCTTCCAGGTTATTCCATCGCTGCAGGGACTGGGAATTGGCTGCAGGATAGTTAAACGAATCATAAGGTATGTGTGGAATATCTAGACAGTAATACATGTCATTTAGGGATAAATGTGGTCTCTGGTGACAGTACAACAACAGGACATCAGCAAGCCTTCCTGGTTGTGGGCAATGAGACATGAAAATCACATGGTTATCATGCCAGCATCAATGCACAGGAAATGATTGGCAAGCAGAAAAACTGGGTTTGGCCAGTGGCAAATATTCTGTGTTCATTTTATCTGCCTGATGATGTGACTCGCATGATTGTGGGCCACAGAAACATACAGGGAGGGCCATCATGGAAAATATTGGCAATTTGATATCTGCCACAATTATGCACGGTAAAGTATCATGATCCCTTTGCTTATCAGTAGAGCCACTGTAGAATTCTTTTTACCTGATCCTCATGGTTCTAACATTTCTCCAGTTCCTTCCAGGGTTCTTACTAGCAGAGGCATATATGACATTTCAGCTCTCTGCTCGCCAAAGGAAAGGTATGTTCCTCCAAACTGATGGTATTATTTCTCAGGCTGAGTCTCTGTCAATTTGCAAGAATACATAAATTACTCAAAAATGAAGGTTTGCTCTTGTAGAAGGCTTATCCTTTTTTTATTTTCTGAGAAATGGAGGTATCCTTCTTGACTTCCCCTGTATCTTAGCCACAGCCAAATCACAATTGAATTGAAGAATTAATAACTACAATTTTCCTACCACTTGCAATTCCAAGCATTCAGCACTGCCAAGTAACTCCTGGCCGGTAACATTCAATTGAAAGTTCAACCTTGACCACTTTCTAGAGTTGGAATCATACTCGCACAAGATTTTCTGCTGATGTTGTTGATAGCTTGATTCAGTTGTTTTCAAAACTTCTTGTCAAATCTGCATTTGTCGTAGTTTTACTGAGCTTACCATCTATTGGACTGCCGCATGGGCCAATCTTATGACCTTTCTCAAGCTTCCACTAAAACATGGTGTGTATGCACATCTGTTTAGGACACTAGTAAATCCACGCACATTCCATCCCAAGCACACATGTTTTCAAATGCCAAGGAAACATTGGCTCCTATCGCACAAGGTTCCATTATCAAGATGTTCTGAATCTGTTCTGCATTCAGTGACCAACCCATCCAACGGATTATCCGTTGGGCTGGACAGGAGATGCCCTGAAATCATTCCTTGTTCTTTCGATACAATTTCTAAAGTTTTCTTTGTTAACCTTGGATCATGAATGGAAGTTGTGATAATGTATGATCCTCCAAAAGTAGAACAAGCGGTGCTCATGTAATATTCAATAACATCATATTATTTGTCCATGATGCGTTATTTCTTTGTACATGCATTGCATAAACATGTATTCTAGATTGGCAGCTGTTCCTGTAACAGTCTCTTAAATTTCTGCAGGCCTTTCTTTGAAGCCTGTGGTTTTGGAGGGGATGTTCTGGGTTCTACCACAATGATGTACACCCGGTGTGCATCAAATTACGTGGAAGGAGATCCAGAGTTGAAGGCTAGCAGCTAGGGACAATTTGCATCTCATCAATCCTGCCCTTACCTAACTAAAGTATCCCCCACTTGACCAGTGAAGAGTTATAGTTCTTTTGCAGAGGGGGTTTTGTTTTGAAGTCTCATCATGCAAGAAGCATCACTTTGTTGGATTCGGGATATCTGCCACTCCTGCAATGGCAACAACAGCATCTGCAAGGCAAGAAAACAAGAAAATAATGTCTAATAGCTTGGGCTGTGCATTTGGGTGTAATGACTCTTGACCCTGTGAATACTTGTTTGAGTGACTCCACCCAAACGCTGACGTGGTTCTTTTTCAGGACTTATTGCTTCCTATTTTCTGGTATTTTGTAATTATTTTCGGTGTTCGCTTGTGTTGTCATGATAATAAAAGTTTGGATGCATGTAATTCTGAATCATTGTTGTACTAAACTTTTATAAGGCTCCATGAAAAGAATGACTTTGTAAACAGCAAATTCTGATTCCTAATCCAGTTGGGCCGATCATGGATGCTGGATGGGCCGCTGGGAGGAAGACTGGCGAATTATTCTTGATCAAACACTTGGCCCTTTGTTCATCGTGACATTAGGATTCCTTTGTGAGAGTGACTTCTGGAGTTTCAAGCCATAATTCGCTCCATGATGTCTGCAAGACCAGAGTCCAATGAATGTTGCAAATGATGCCTTTGTGCCGACACGCTGAAGCATTAGTATTTTGCGCTTCCATCCAATTCATCAATCACTAGTAAACGGAAAGTTGAATATTCAAAATGTTGCCTGACATATGTCACATTGGTTTGATGGGGAAGGTGCAGGTTTTTCCAATGGACGGCTGCAAGCAACAACACATTGGGAGAAGACTGTTAGCAACCCCAGCCGAAGTGGGAATGACGTTTTCATATTAAAATTTAAATCGTTTAATGGGTGTGCTGATACGACCTTAATTTTAAGGACATGCGAAGGGAAATTTTGGGTTTTGAATGGACATTTGAACTGTTTGTATTAAACAGTATTAGAGCCTAATACTTTTTTAGATCATGGGTTTAACTCTCCAGAGGGCAAGTTAAGGGCCTAATTAAATTACTGATAGATGAGTGAAGACATTCCGAAAGAGAAATCAAATTAAGGATAGATTAAAAGAATTTATAATCTTAAATGAAGGAATTGGGGTGCACAATGTGAACTAGTAGTTAGTATGATCCTTAAAAATCAAGCTATAGGCAAGTCAAAAATCATCTGTGTACTGATTTTGCTTGCGGTCTGTGCGTGGCTCGCCAGCTGGTTACCCCATCTGGCCATCTTAGCTGTTATCCTCCATCACTGGGGTTAGGATAACTCCCAGCAAAAGCCAACAAATCACCCTGAAATTTGCTTTTTAGATGTCAAAGAATCTCTTTACTGTCAAGAAAAGCATACTCGTTGCTGTTTCTTTCTCATCTCTCGCCATCTTTACAGAAAGAGAACCTTTCACACGTACAAAAGTAAGTTAGCTGTTCCCCATCCATCTCTTCTTTTTGCGGGAGAAATGCCAAAAATCCACGTTGAAATCTGTCTAATCTCTGCCCGTGGCCTCCGGCGCTCTTCCTCTCTGTGGAAACTCCAATGGTTTGCGGTTGGATGGATCGATCCGGATCAGAAGTACTGTTCCAAGATCGACACCTCAGGCAGCTCAAACCCAACATGGAAAACCAAGTTCGCAGCGTGCATAGACGAGTCGCGACAGGATTTGCAGACTTTGTCACTTCACGTCGAAGTCTACAGCAGGGAGCCGATCTTCCTTAGAGAAAAGCTTCATGGGACGGCAACCATTGCCTTGAAAGAGTTCTTTGCCAAGTATAGAGGAAATTCTGAAGTTGATGAGGTGGGAAGCTTCCAGCTTCGGAAGAAGAAATCCGGCAAGCCTCAGGGATTCGTGGATATTTCTGTTCGAATGTCGGAGGAGAGAGAGGGTGTGGCTTCATATTCAGGTACATGTGGTGGAATCTATGAATGATGCTCGAAGTCAAGATTTTCAGTTTGGTTTTTGATTTGGCCTGGATAATGGAAAAGATCATCCTGTGGAAATGGCTAGATGCGCATAGGTCTGATCTTGACGCCTTGTTAAATCGGCAGATTTCACCCAAAATGACTAGCAAGAGTGATGATCCTGTAGAAATGGTTACCGAGGTAGTTTCAACCCAAACCCGGAAGGGTTGGGAAGCCGTTATTCAACCATCACTTAGGATTTAGTGGTGGGTAAGGGGGTTGGCCAACCTGCTCCAACCCAAACCCTCATCCCTTTATTAAAACAAATAAATAAAATAAAAATATGCTCGAACAACTCTATTCTTTCAATTAATCTTTCAAAAATTAAACGCAGTGGGGGTGCACTTGCTGATGGTTAGGTTGTTTCACATTATATGAAAGAAATTTATCTTTAAGGAAACCTTTGATTAAATCTTCTATTGTCAACCTGTTTTTAATGCAGTTGCATCTGAATTGACATTTATTTTTTTGTTTAAGTAAAGATCCATACGATTGGATTTCTAACTGCACACTTATTTTTAACATAGTTCCATTGTAATTTATATTTTTATTTTTTTGGAAACAGTCTTAATTAGACTTGATAGATGTCTTGGTTATTTAGTCATCCATATTTAGTCAATTGGTCACTTATAGATTTTCTGCCTATGATTGAGCTCAATATATTTGTATCTGGGATCCTCTCTAAAATCTACACAGTATTTGTTTTAAAGATCCAAGTTCCTACTCAATCAATTAATATTTAGAAATAATGATGATAGTAGATTGAAAAGCTACAAAGTTGAAGACCACAAAAATTGATTTTTTCTCTTGATAATTCTATCTTTTATATGCATTTTTGGCCAATATTTTGAGTATTTACTGCCTAAATAGCAAACTATATGCATGTGTGTATGTAGCGTATGAATCTTTTAGTTGATTATGAAAGACTAAAATGTCATGTTATGTACAGTGTGTGAACCTTTTAGTTGATTATAAAGGACTAAAATGTCATGTTGTGTGTAGCGTCTAAATCTTTTGGTTGATCATGAAGGACTAAAATGTCACGTTGTGTGCGCGTGCGTGCTAACAAGTTACTTTTGTTCTTTTCTATGTTATTGACTTGGATTGAAAACAGTTTATCTAAAAAATATGTTTTTTGTAGAAAGATATATTTTTTTTGTTTGAGTTTGATGATTTGACTGTATTTTGTTGCTTGAGTTTGATGGTTTTGACTATATTTTGTTGTTTGAGTTTGATTGTTTGAATTTAATGGTTTGGATATTATGTGAATTAATTATATAGGATATATAATTTTTTATTTCATTTGTCATAATCTTTTAACTTAAACCCAAACCAGAATCCGAAGTCAACCCGCATATGTAGGGTTAGGGTTAGGGTTGAGAAAAGGTTATAAAAGTGAGGGTTTGAATTAGGTTGGAAAAGGATTATAAAAATAAGGGTTGGGGTTGGGCAAACTCAAACCCACCCCCGGACCCACTCAACTTATGCCCCTACTTTTTTTATATTATCACCTTTATTTTCAATCATCATTATCCATCTTTTTATCTAAAAAAATGAATCTATTTTATATTTATTTACTTTGTTTTCAATTGTTACTTCTTGCCTTTTTTCATATTTCCCTTTTTTTTCCTGCCTGGCCATACTTTTGAGTTCATTATTGTGGCATTCATTCATTGCAAAATATTTACATTCTAGGCTACCAGATATGCATTGGGTTTCAGATCTTACCCATAAAAATTGGATAAGCGAACTTTACCCACCCCCCCTCCCGGTTCCATTCCTCTCCATTAAATGAACTCAGCAAGAGGTCATGGTTATTGACCTCAATCCATTTCACTAAATGTTCATGTCCCTGCAGGTAGGGATGAAGGAGGATTTCAGCTCTCGGGTACCAAAACCAACATTTCTATACCTGTAGAAATTGGACCACAGTTATACTACCCAACAACCCAACCATATCCGCCATCCGTCAGTTACCCGCCAAACAACTTGCCTTATGCCCAACCAAGGCCATCACATGCAAGCTACCCAAATCCTTCTGGCCCTGGACCAAGCTATCAACCCCCTCGAACTCCACCTCCCCCACCACCGCCTGCAAATGTTGGATTTCTGCCTACATTTATCCCAGGAGCAGGTCAATTACCACAGACTCAGTACATGAACATGCCATCATCTAACGCAGCAGGGCGCCCAGGTGGACCAGGTTTCGGAATGGGAGTTGGAGCAGGAGCTCTGGCAGCTGGTGCTGTGATCTTTGGTGATGACTTTATGTCGGGCTTCGATTACCCAGCAGGCCTTCAAGGTGGTAGTCTCACAATATCTGCAGATCCTCCATTTTAGTATTGTACATGTAGTTGTTCTCGTTGTATGGATGTAAGCATGATTTGAATCGTCTCATGATTGTTGTGAATGTTGTGATACTGTTGTACTAATATACTGTAATGAAAGTTTATTTTGGGTGGATCTCTTGGTTAGACAGCCTATGGTGTTTCACATTCCCCGAATAGAAATGATGAGTTGATATTAAGAGCAAATATCTGCCAGCTAGATTCATTTGTCTTTTGTTTTTAGATCCGCTATTTAGAATGTTGCTCTGTTTTGATCTGCAGAGCATCAGTCAGTGTGCTATTTTTAAGGATGAGTTTCTGTTCCTCTTGTTAGCTGTTTGTTTGCAGGCTACGATCTCAAAGACAAGCAGAAGGTTCAAACAAACAAGGAAAGCTATTAGGCGTGGTCCCTCTTTGGATCACGAAGCCACGACCTTCATTAGTTGCAAACCAGCTGCTTGAACCACTACTCCAGCAGCAGGTTGCCATTTCTTAATTTCAAAGGCAATGGTCAGAATGAAATTGAGCTGCTCACAAAACAAGTTAATGAATAATCAGAGCAATTCTCAGTTATCCGCAAGTGAACTGCATCTTCCACAGAACTAGATTTAAACTTTGATTTGAAAGATTCACTGTAGAAAGATGTTGTTAACCCCATTCCATTGCCACATCATGCTCTATGATTCAAACTAGTAGCTATCATTCCTGACAGAACAGGAAGAATCAACTCTCACAAATGAAATATAGATGCAAGGGGAAAAAAAATGCACGAGGCAGGTAGTCAGTTCTCTGACAGATTCTTTTCAAAGAATTTACCCCAAGAAGGGTTTTGTAGTCTGGAGAGGCCTGTGATTTGGTTCCAGAACTAATCAATGCTAGCTCAAAATTATCCTCAATGATTAAATTCTTAAACAAGTCTTATGCATTAAATTGAGAATTCTGGCTGTATTGGCATTCTGTCAGGAATTAGATGATAATACCAAATTTAGTATCATTATCTCAGTGAAAGGTATTACAGAATTCTGAGTTTGATAGCTCCTACGGGATGATACTAGATGAAAAATAAAAAGACAAACAAACAACTGACAAAATAAAATAAATAAATGTTTCTACAAGACATTTGTTCCTTCAACTTTATGCAACTGAGGCCTCAAGGTGCTGCAACTTCATTCCTCAGCAGAAAATAAACTAGAGAAATGATGACTGGTGTATGGAATGCCAATGCTGGGGCACATCATAACAATGCCTAAGGTTATCATTATGTATACAAACCAAGTAATATGCCTGTGTAGAGATTCTCAGGTAGGAATTCTATAATGGCTCTATCAACAATTCATTTATACAAAATAAATCATATGCTAAAATAGACACTCTGGTCTTGGAATTCTACAATGCCCTGTCAACAATTCCTGGACAAAGCTCCGCAGACATATGTTTGTTTTTCAGACGGTTGCTTGCAGAAGCTGTTGCTCCGGGGCTCCAACAACTCTTTGTAAAAACTTCTCCACAGCTGAAAGGAATTCTTCTACCCTCTCTTCATGGGGTAGGTGACCGCAGTTCTTAATTACTTCAAGAAAAGAGTTCGGCATAGCTTTTGATAGACGCACAGCATTCCATGCAGGGACGATTCGGTCACTATCACCGGTGACGATTAGCACTGGCTTAGAACAGGAGACAAAAAACAGTAAATATAAAAAATTGGATTGCATACACCAATTTGATAAATATAGTGAGGAATTCATTTCTTTAAAATGTCTGCATGCTGTGCACAAGAAAGAGAACACAGCATTACCAGGACAAGAAATCTC
>JAYJMB010044463.1:0-31248 GCA_036873735.1 Pouteria campechiana
CCTGCTTGCGCCGCCCGGATTAGAATATTCATCAAGCTGTAGAATTTGCTCTGCCATTGCTGGTTCATGCCACTACACAAGCCCACATGGCCAAAGCATATAATCGATCAATTAAGCATCAAGCATTTGGCCTTGGCAATTTAGTCCTTAAGTTAAGGACCAAACTAATGGCAAGTGGTAAATTAATTAGCAAATTTGAACCCAAGTGGGAAGGCCTTTATGTTGTGTAAGAGACTTATGTAAACGGTTCATATCGAATTGTAAATAGTAATGGCATAAGAGAATTACCCATTAGCAAGCGTTTCTTAAAGCATTACTATGCATGAGCCGAGAGGGAACAAACACTGGGGGCATTTGCTCCTCCTTCTCTATTCCCTACATATGTTTCTTAAACAATTTGATCAACAAGCAAAATTGAAATTATCATTTAGTTAAAAGAAAAGAGAAGAAGAGAGAAACATGTTAAGAAACCAAGTGTTTGTTGAACATATTATCTAGCTTAATTTTGATGATGAATATTCTTAACTAAGTATGTTTTAATGATGACCAAAGACATAAGTGAAATATTAAGATACTAACAATTTGTTCTCAAGTATGTTGCAGAAATATTAAGTCATACTCAACTTGAGAATAACATTCATGATGATAAAAGGAAGACACAAAGTAAATGCTCTTTTAAAATTAAGTATATAAATTTTATATATACTTAAAACAATAAAAAACAAAAATTCTGAAGTCTTGAAGACACCCTTCAGAGCCAATAGTAACAACCTCAGAGTTATCTCAACATGTTTTGAAGTAAAATGGAAAGCTTTAGAATTGTCACAACAACTTCAGAGTTAATCAAGAATCTTTGAAGTAGTCACAACATGTTTTAGAGTAAATTGAAGAGCTTAAGAGTTGTCATAGCAAAGCTTCTGATGTGTCACAACATGTTTCAGAGTAAATTGAAGAGCTTCAAAGTCGTCATAGCAAAGCTTCGGATAAGTCACAGCATACGTCGGAGTCTTCACAATAAGTTTCAGAGATAATTGGAAAGCTTCTGAGAAAGCCCAAGACAAGCTTTGGAATCCTCACAACATGTTTTGGAGTTGTCACAAGCACACTTCGAAGTCTTTTTTCAAAGCTTTGGACAAGTCACAGTGTACTTCAAAATAATCAAGAAAGCTTCGGAATCATCAAGTATGCTTCGGAGTAGTCATAGAAGTTTCAGAGTTATCACAGTACACTTTAGAAACAATAGGACAAGCTTTGGAGATAATCAGCTATGTTTCGGAGTAAACAAATATGTTCGGAGAACTTAATGTCACATTTCAAAGTAATTCGAACAAGCTTCAGAGTAAATAGACCCACTTTAGAGTCCTCAAAGCCTTGCTTCGGAGATATTAAACAATACTTTGGAGTCATCTTTCTAAAGCATTAAAAGTTCAGAAAATCCAAACTTCTATCTATAAAGGATTGTTACAACTAAGAAGGCTTACTATTATTTCTGAGAATTTGAAGAAAAATAAATCAAGTCATCCAAAATCATTCAAGACGTCAACTGTTTACTTGTCTCTTTGGAGTAACTGAAGAAGCAACTTCGAAACACTCGTGATGAAAGTGAACGTTGAGGAAAGTTAGCGACGGAGTATTAGACCAATACCCAAATGCAGAGAAGTCAGATGTTAGACAAAATATAAGGTAAAGAAAAATATTTTTGAATGTTTGAATGTCTACCAAAGTCAGCAATGGAAAAAATCTCTCTTAACCTATAAAAGAGAGATTCAAAAGCAAAAGAAAACTTACTTTTGAATATCAATGATCATTGTTGAAAGTACGAAGAGCATTCGAAATCTTCCTTTAACGTTCAACTCCAATGGCTACATCTCTGTCAAAAGCTCTCAAAATCTAAATCCCTTCTCAATCAAGGAGTTTGAATCTTTTCCTCTCATTTGCTTATTCATTTACTGAAAGTTCAGAATTTTATGTACAAATCTGTCTAAGTAAGAGACATCAATTTATACACTTTGTTTTAATCTATACATTTTGTTTTAGTGTTTGGAACAGAAGCAGAGTACTTGGTATTTATGTATTGAGATAAGCAAGTAGGGAACTTGCTGAAAGGGTATAAGTTTGTTGGTGAGCTTTGAAAACCAACAAGTTGTGAAGGTTTTTGGTTAGCATGGAAAACCAGTAAGTTAGTTGGTGAGCTTGTTATAAAACTAATGTGTATTTAATTTGGTTGATCAAGGTATTAGTCGAACCTGAGTTTAGTAGAGGAGAATGACTTGGAGAAGAGGAGTAGGAACCTAGAAAGGGCCGAACCACTATAAAAATTTTGCATTGTGTGTTGTGCAATCTGTTTTACTTATTTATTCAGCATTTTAATCATTTGATTTGGCCAAAAAGTTTTTAAGCTCAATTCACCCCTCTTTTATACAAGGGACCAACAAGTGGTATCAAAGCAGGCTTCACTAATTAAATCTTAATTACCAGTATATTAACTTGTGAAGAGATTCGAATGGCTGGTATGTTCCATAATACATCTGCTGAAGGACAATCTACTTCCAGACCCCCTTTATTTGATGGAACCAATTATGGGTATTGGAAAATGAGAATGCAAAATTTCTTGGCTGCCATAGATTACCAGTTACGACTTATAGTGAAAAATGGAAAGAATGTTACCAACACTGAAGACAAAGAAACTGCAAAAGATATACAAGCAGTAGAACATGATGGTAAGGCAAAGAATTGCCTCTTTTGCACTTTAACTTCCTCTGAGTTTGAAAAGATTTCTACATGTGATTTAACTAAGAAAATTTGGGATAAAGTTAAAGTAGCATATGAAGATACAAACTAGGTAAAAGAGACTAAAATATATCTTCTAGTGTAGGAATATGAAACCTTCTCTATGAAAGAATCAGAAAATATTTTTTAAATGTTTGGAAGATTTCAGAAAATAACCAACAACTTAAAGAACTTAGAAGAAAAATACGAAGAGGCCAAGCTAGTAATGAAAATCTTGAGATCTCTATCTAGATAGTGGATGCCTAAAGTGACTACTATACAGGAAATAAAAGATCTAACAAAGGTGATAGTAGAAGAACTCATGGGATTACTAATGACCCATAAAGTCCTGATGAAATAAAAAACACTAGACGAAGTCAAAGGCAAGAAAATAATAGCGTTACAAGCAGAATCAGAAAATGAAGAATCTTCAGAAGATGCCTCAACCCTTGACGATGATGAGGATATGGCTATAATGACCTGAAGATTCAAAAACATGCTCAAGAAGAAAAAAATTTGAAATAATTCCAAGAACATCAAAAGTAAAGATAAGAAAAAGAAAGTTCCAATCTATTACAACTGCTGCAAGCCTGGGCATATGAAATTTGACTGCCCAGAACTAGATAAAAAGCAAGGAGACAAGAAGAAAAGGTATAACTCTTACTTTGACAAAAAGAATATTTCTAATAGCAGGAAATTTGGAAAGAAGAAGAAAGCTATAGCTGTATAGGAAATGTTAGAAAACATGATGCAAGAAAACTCTAGTGAAGAAGAAGAAGAAAATGAAGCTCAATTCAGCTCACTCAGTTCTAAAGAAAAGGATCAAGAAGAACATCATACAGGAATAAGCTTCATGGCTAGCCACAATGATGAGGTAAATTCAAAACCTAAAATTTTTGATATTGAATAATTATTAGAAGAACTATATTCATATTTCAAAATATTTAAAACTAAGCATAAGGAAACTAAAAGAGAAATTCAAAGAATAATTAATGAATGCTCTAAATTAAAATAAGAAAACAACTTGCTCAAAACTGATCAGACTATCAATACAAAACCTGAGCAAATTAAAGCAGCAAATCATGCTCTAAGAAAAATCTTAATTACTACGTTATTTAAACTTAAAACAAAGAAAGATATAGGAAACTAAAGAAAGAAAAATCATAAAAGAAAATCAGGACCCAAACAGAATATGATTTGGATTCCCAAGACAGTTGCTAAAGTAATAAATACAACTATCTATCCAAAAAATAGATTAGTAGCATCTAAAAAACAATAAGTGCCAAAATATTCTACTACTAACCCACCTGGACCCATTCCTAAATGGGTACAAAAAATTATAGCTTAATTTCATTACTGTAAGTGTGTTTGAGAGCTACAAAGAATAGCAAGTGGTACATTGATAGTGCTTGCTTAAGACACATGACAGGAGAAAGGGAGCTGTTCATAGACTAAAAGTTACAAATGGAGGAACAGTTACCTTTAGAATAATGGAAAAGGTAGAGGTTGGAATTGGTAAAATTGCCAACCTCCCTCTATTACAATTTCAAATGTTTTATTAATAGAAGGATTAAAATACAATCTTTTAAGTGTAACTCAATTCTGTGATAATGATTACAAATTTATGTTTGAATCTCATACTTGCTTAATTTTAGATAGTTCAAATTCAGTTATAGTATATGGAAAGAGACATGAAAATGTGTATTTGGTGATTCGTGTGATATCCAAGTCAAATGTCATGTTGTAAATGAAAATGAACCCATGTTGTGGCATAGAAGACTAGGATATGCCAACAAGAATTTGATTGAGAAACTATATAATAAACATCTAGTTGTTGGCTTACAAAAACTCAAATTTGACAATAAATTATGTAATGCTTGCATGAAAGGCAAGCAAGTAAAAGAATCATTCAAATCAAATAAAGAAGCATACACAACCAAACCTCTTTAGTTGTTATGTATAGATTTAGTTGGACCAACAAGAACAAGAAGCCTTAGAGGGAAACATTACGTATATGTCATTGTAAATGACTTTAGTAGATTTACCTAGGTAATGTTTCTTACATCCAAAGATAAAGCTTTTTCATTCTTTGAGGTATTTTTCAAATGTGTACAGAATGAACAAAGTCTCATATAATTGCCATAAGGAGTGATCATGATTAAGAGTTTGAAAATTATAGATTCACTGATTTTAGTGAAAACAATGGAATTCTTTAAACTTTCTCTGCACGAAGAATACCCCATCAAAATGGAGTAGCTGAAAGAAAAAAACAGATCCTTGCAAGAGATGGCAAGGACAATGTTGAATGAATACAGCCACCCATAGTATTTTTGGGCTGAAGCAATGAACACAGCATGTTATATTATTAATAGAATCTTTGCTAGTTCCATATTCAACAAAACTTCATTTGAATTATACTATGGCAAGAAACCAATTATTTCATATTTTTATACTTTTGGTTATAAGTGCTTTATTCTTAACAATGGCAAAGAAAACCATAAAAAATTTGAAAACAAATTTGATGAAGGCATCTTCCTTGGTTATTCTATTGTTAGTAAGTCATTTAGAGTCTACAATCGAAAAAATAAGACTATAGAGAAATCTATTCATGTAAAATTTGATGAAAATACTAATTCCTTCAGGAGGATAAGTGATTTTGATGATGAGATAGGTGAACTAATAACTTCAGTTGAGAAAATGAAAATACAAGACAAAGAAGAAGAACCTCCTCAATCAGAAACACAGATGGATGAAGAAAAAACATACGATAGACCCTAAATCAATGACGTAAATAATGAAGGTAAGAATATTTTTCCCAAAGATTAGAGATTCATGCATGTTCATTTCAAAAGTCAGATAATTGGTGATATATATGACAAAGTTAGAACCAGATCTTCTTATCATCAAATATGTGGCAATTTTACTTTTATTTCTAATTAGAACCAACTTACATAGAATAAGCTTTAGAAGATGAGAACTGGATTTCAACTATGCAAGAAGAAATAGACCAATTCAAAAGAAATAATGTGTAGACTATTATTCCAAGACCAAATCATCAATCTACTATAGGAACTAAATGGGTCTTTAGAAACAAACTAGACAAATCTGAAATTGTAATAAAAAATAAAGCAAGATTAGTGGTAAAAGACTACTGTCAGGAGGAAGGTATTGATTTTGAAGAATCATATGCTCCTGTCGCAAGAATTGAAGCCATTAGAATGTTTCTTGCATTTGCATCCTTTATAAATTTCAAGTTACACCAGATGGATGTAAAAAGTGCATTCTTAAATGGCTTTATTAATGAAGAAGTCTATGTAGAACAACTACCTAGGTTTAAAGATCCTCATAACCTAGATCATGTATTCAAACATAAGAAAGCCCTCTATGATTTAAAACAGGCTCCCAGAGCCTGGTATGAAAGGTTAAGCAAATTTCTCATTGAGAAAGGTTTTTCAAGAGGTAAAGTTGATACTATTCTCTTCATTAAGCATGCAACAAAAGATATTCTCATAGTTCGAGTATATGTTAAAGATATAATATTTGGTGCAACTAATGAAAATCTTTGCAAAGAATTTTCTAAGATAATGCAAGGAGAATTTGAAATAGGCTTGTTGGGTGAACTTAACTTCTTCTTGGGATTATAAATTAAGCAGATGAAAAAAGGAATCTTCATTCACCAAGCTAAATACACAAAAGAACTACTAAATAAAGTCAACATTGAAGATGGAAAAAGGTATGAGATGCCAATAAGTACTTCAATAAAAATGGACAAAGATGAAAAAGGTAAGTCTATTTGCCAAAAACTTTACAGAAGCATGATAGGATCCCTACTATATTTAACTACTAGTAGACCTGACATAATGTTTAGTGTATGCATGTGTGCTAGATTCCAATAAGAACCAAAAGAGTCATATCTTATTACTTTAAAAAGAATATCTAGATATTTTTTAGATACTCCCAAACTTGGATTATAGTATCCAAAAGTTACAGATTTTAATTTAATACGTTACTCAAATGCAAATTTTGTTGGATATAAAGTAGATAGAAAGAGTACTTCTGGATCTTGCTAATTTCTAGTAAGGATGATTATCTCATGGTTTTCTAAGAAATAAACATCAGTTGCATTATCAATTGTTGATGTTGAATATGTAGCAGCAGACAATTGTTGTGCACATATCCTATGGATGAAACAATAATTAAAAGACTTTGGCCTTAACTTTATTGATATACCTATCAGATGTAACAACACTAGTGCTATAAACCCAACCAAGAATCTAGTTCATTATTCTAGAACCAAGCATATATAAATCAGTCATCCTTTTATTAGGGACCATGTTCAAAACCATGATATTAGCTTAGAATTTATCCCAACAGAAAATCAGCTAGCAAATATTTTCACGAAACCATTACCAGAAGAAAGATTTAACATGATAAGAAGAAAAATAGGCATTCTACATCCTAATGCATAAAATGCTTAATTTATCAAACAAATTAGTCATTCTATGTTCTCATCTATGCAAAATACAAAATGAAATAAATTCAAATCTTTCATGTCCCAAGAAATATACAAATACATCTTTAATCATCTATCTTGGTAATAATTCCTAAATAAACATGAATTAATAATTAATATATATATAACTTAAAACCCACAACTCCAAAAATCCATCTTACAAAGTTTCAAAGTTAAGTCAAATTTTGAACTTTGGAGTCTTTGAAGCCCCAAACAAAAGTCTCAGAAGGCTCAAATGAAAGCATCCGAAGATCAGCAAAGGCCTCCCAAGCAATGCTTCAGAATATCTAAAACCACAAATTAAATCATCTCCTCCGAAGGATCTCTTTTGGAGTATCCGAAGCCAAAACACGTTAGTATTTTGGAGATCTTTTTATATCTATCAATCTAATCTGAAGGCACTTAAGTGCTTGCAAACTCTTCAAAAGCTAAAACCCTTCTTCGTCGAACTCCCAAAACCCCTGCTTCAGAGAAAATGATTCATCTTCTCGCCTCTTTTAAATCTAAGTCGCAACTCTCTCCATCCACCTTACTACCTTCTTCGACTTCATTCCCAGAAATCCCATTTCCTTTCCAAAAATCTAGAACTCTCTGTCGAAATGGCAAGAACAAAAGGAGTAGAAAGCAAGAGAAAGGAAAGAGAAAATTCTCCACAGAAAAGAGCAACCAAGAAAGCAAGACAAGAAGTTGATACTCTAAAGGTAATCTTTCTAAATAGTTCATATGATTATTTTAGATTTACAAAAATATGAGGACAGAAGGATAATCAAGGGGAAAATATTCAATTTCGGAGCCTTTGGTATGGAATTAGAGGTATCTGAATGGTTGAGCTACCAAGGCTGAAATGCTTATGTGAGTTACAGAGATAGTCTGTATCTGAGACTAGTAAGGGTACTAATTCGCAATCTTAACACCAAAACAAAAAGACCATGGTTAGGAGGAACAAAAATTGAATTATCCCAAGAGAGTTTAAGAAACTATTTCAATCTCTCTAAAGAAGAAAAGGAGATTGTATGGCCCTCAAGAGTAATGCTATTCTCAGACTTAGTAGAAACTGAGATAGATGAAAAGGAGAATTATCTACAAGCTAGTCACTTGAACGCAAATCTCAGGCTAGCATATCTCATTGTTATGAATAATGTATATGCTAGAAGAGGAGCTACAGGAGATATATCTGAGAAAGATGCTAGAATCATATGGGCATTGAAGAATAGAAGAAAGCTAAATCTAACTAGATTGATGATAGATGACATTCACTTGATCAAAAACACCACAAGGTTTCCCTTACCTTATGGAATGACTTTGAGCAAGCTAATCAAGGAAGCAGGAGTAAATATCTCAAATGAGAATGAAGAACCTCCAAGAAACACAGACCAATTGGATGTGAGAGCTATGAAAAGAATGGGCTTTAAGCAAACTGAACATGGTTGGATCTCTGAAAAACCAAGAAGAGCAAATCAATTGAAAAGATCCAGACCTGATGAAAGTCCAAAAAGAGGAGATAATATAGAACAAAGGCAAGAACTCTCCTCACACGGAGAAGAAGGAACTGAAAGATAGGACTTCATAAGTCTTCTAGTAGAAACATAAGAGGAAGTTTCCAGCAGAAAAGAATAAACCAAAGCTGAGAGAACTAAAGAAGTTCCAAGAGAGAAACAAAGAATAAATATAAAAGATATTGTAGAAGAAATTTTGAGAGAGAATGTACATGAAGAAATAGCAGCAACAGACATGCCATCATACACTCAAATCAAATCCCTTTCACCCATTAGAGCCACTCACACCCACCAATCATCCACCTCATCAATTCTCACTCCACAACCTATCTTAAAGGACTTAGAGGATAGAATAACCATGATTGAACACTTCATGCAAACCTTAGCCCTCCAAATAAATAGAATGGATCACAATTTTCAACTACCATGTCATCTATGATTCTAAGGGCTGATAAGATTGACCAATGACTTGATTCTCTACAAGCTCTAGCAGGATCATTCAAAGGTCAAACCTATTATTCATTTCACTCCACCTCAAACTCACTTTTCATCACCTCTACATCACTTATCACCAGTCAAAAACAACTCACCAATAATAGTGATGTCTTCACCTTCACCTCCTCATCCCTTGTCATCATCTGTTATTCTAGAGGTTGCTCAACCTCAGAGTCAACCTCCTCCAACACAACCTCCATCAATTGCCAACACTAAAAACCTCTCCAATCAGCCAAAGGATTATCTTACCAATCCTTATAGAGTTATTGTCAGACATGGGAAGTATCCCATCATGGTGCTTTTACCTAGAATTTATTTTCTTTCTCTAGGACCATCCATCTTTTTGGACTGGACTTGGATGAATCTCATTAGATCTGGAGAAGTAATCCCTGAATGAATTGTGGACCTTCCACCAAAATGGAATACACCCTCAATTCATTTAGAGTGGAGAAGACCTCCCACTCCAAAAACTCCACAACAAAGTCCTTCCTACTCTCCTCCAATAGTTGTTGATGATAATACTGATTTTTCCCTTCATATATCTAATCCAATCAGGATGAAAAAATTAGAGTTTAGGATCAAGTTAACAATCAATTCTGAAGTTGTTAGAATGTTTCTTTCTCAAGATATCCATATACATCCTCAAGAATATCCATTCTCTGAGCTTGAGGATCCTAACATTCTTCATATGATTCTACTCCTTCCCAATCCTCCATTGACTCCAAAGAACAATAAAATTCATATTCCCGAAAAAGTGTCAATTCTTCAAGATTACTCTGAGAAACTTCTTAAAATGCTTCCAATGTCAAAACCTTTTAGAAAAATGTTTCCATCTCCCTCAGGTCCTCATAAATTTTTTATTCTCACTAAAGAAGAATTCACTTTCTATAATAATGCCAACTTGGAAGCCATTACTGACAATCTGCCTCTCCCATATCCTCAGATGAATGATCCTTCTATCCAAGAAAGAACAAGGCAGATACAACCTCCACCATGGTGTTAACCTCTTCCTCCACCTTCCTTACCTTCTTCCAAAACCAAAAATTCCAAAAAACCATCTTCTTCCACTACCAAAACTAAAAAGCCACCTGCTACCCCAAAACCAAAACCATCACCTTTTTCAAAACTAAAAAGGAAGCTTAGAAGTCCACCTCCCAAAGAACACAAAAATGCTCATTTTGAAAGAATAGCCATGTACTATCAGGAGTACATAACTAGGATGAACGCAAACTCAGAGGCTCTCATACAAGGGACCCCTATAGCATTTCCTGAGCTGCTAGATCCAGAGTTTCGAGAAAGAATTTATTTCATCTATTTTCACAGTTGTGGAACTACAACTTATAATCATGAACCTCTTGTGGTAGTTCCAAAAGATTCATTTTTCACTCAAACTCTTTCACCAAAAAGGGCTAGAACATCCAAGCCCTCTCCCAAACCATCTTCTTCTGATCCCAAGCCACCTCTTCTACCTTTTCAAGATTTCTTTCTCAAGATATACCAAAGAAAAATCAAACCACCCAAATAAACCTACTACATTTTTATTTTTTTTCTCTGATGTAATTTTTCTTTTGTATCTATAATTGTACTTGAAAATTTGAAAAGTTCAATATACATATGCATCTTTTCTTTGATTTATTGCTACTTGTTTCCACCTTTTTGATTATGACAAAAATGGGGAGAAAATGTGATATAAACTAAAATGATAAGTGTATGTATAAGATGGCATGTAAATAAAAATTTCTATGATATATAATTAAAATAATATGCATCAATTCAAGGGGAGTTAAACTGAATTGGTCAATATAAATCTTTATGAAATATCTTCCAAATAAGTTGCTTTAAATTTATTGTTAGATAAGCTTTGAAAGGTATATCACTTACCATTTTGTTGTCATTAAAAAGGGGGAGAATGTTGAACATATTATCTAGCTTGATTTTGATAACAAATATTCTTAACCAAGTATGTTTTGATGATGAGCAAAGAAGTAAAATATTAAGGTACTAACAATCTATTCTCAAGTATGTTGCAGAAATATTAACTCATACTCAACTTGAGAATAACATTCATGATGATAAAAGGAAGGCACAAAGTAAATGCTCTTTTAAAAATAAGTATGTAAATTTTGTATATACTTAAAACAAGAAAACAGAAATTCTAAAGTCTTGAAGACACCCTTTGGAGCCAACAATAACAACCTTGGAGTTATCTCAACATGTTTTAAAGTAAAATGAAAAGCTTTGGAATTGTCACAATAACTTCAGAGTTAATCAAGAATCTTCAGAGTAGTCACAACATGTTTTAGAATAAATTGAAGAGCTTTAGAGTCGTCATAACAAAGCTTCAGGCAAGTCACAGCATGTTTTAAAGTAAATTGAAGAGCTTTAGAGTCGTCATAACAAAGCTTCAAACAAGTCACAACATACATCGGAGTCTTCATAATAAGCTTCGAAGATAATTGGAAAGCTTCAGAGAAACCCCAAAACGAGCTTCAAAATCCTCACAAGCACACTTCAGATTTTTTTTACAAAGCTTTGGACAAGTCACAGTATACTTCAAAATAATCAAGAAAGCTTCAAAATCGTCAAGTATGGTTCAGAGTAGTCATAGAAGTTTCAGAGTTATCATAATACACTTCGAAAATATTAGGACAAGCTTCGGAGATAATAAGCTATGCTTCAAAGTAAATAAATATGCTTTGGAGAACTTAGAGTCACATTTTGGAGTAAATTCGAACAAGCTTTAGATTAAATAGACCCTCTTCGGAGTCCTCAAAGCCTCACTTCAGAGACAATGACTAAGCTTCAGAGATATTAAACAATACTTCAGAGTCATCTTTCTAAAGCATTAAAAATTCAAAAAAATTGAACTTCTTTCTACAAAGGATTGTTGCAACTAAGAAGGCTTACTATTATTTTTGAGAATCTAAAGAAAAATAAATCAAGTCATCCAAAATCATTCAAGACATCAACTATTCACTCGTCTCTTTGGAGTAACTGACGAAGCAACTTCGGAACACTCGTGATGAAAGTGAACGTTGAGAAAAGTCAGTGATAGAGCAGCAGACCGATATTAGAATGTAGCAAAGTTAGATATCAGACAAAATATAAGGTAAAGAAAAATATTTTCGAATGCTTGAATGTCTGCCAAAGTGAGCAATGGAAAAAATCTCTCTTAACCTATAAAAGAGAGATTCAGAAGCAAAAGAAAACTAACTCTTGAATATCACTGATCATTGTTGAAAATACGAAGAGCATTTAAAATCTTCCTTCAAAGTTCAACTCTAATGGCTACATCTCTGTCAGAAGCTCTCAAAGTCTAAATTGCTTCTCAATCAAGGAGTTGAATCTTTTTCTCTCATTTGCTTATTCATTTATTGAAAGTTTAGAATTTTATCTACAAATCTGTCTAAGTAAGAGACATCAATCTGTACACTTCATTTTAGTGTTTGGAACACAAGTAGAGTGCTTGGTGTTTATGTATTGAGATAAGTAAGTAGGAAACTTGCTAAAAGGGTATAAGTTTGTTGGTAAGCTTTGAAAACCAACAAGTTGTGAAAGTTTCTGGTTAGCTTGGAAAACCAGTAAGTTGGTTCGTGAGCTTGTTGTAAAACCAATGTGTATTTGATCAGGTTGATTAAGGTATTAGTGGAACCTGAGTTCAGTAGAGGATATTGACTTAGAGAAGTAGAGTAGGAACCCAGAAAGGGCCGAACCAATATAAAAATCTTGCATTTTGTGTTGTGTAATCTGTTTTACTTATTCATTCAATACTTTAATCATTTGATTTGGCCAAAAAGTTTTAAAGCTTAATTCACGCCCCCTCTTGAGCTACCATTGTATAAGGAACCAATATTATTGTGAAAAAAGGTGCTAAAATCATACATTCATTAACATATGAGATTCTCATACATAGAAAGAGTTCACAAATGAGTCAATGTAGTTAAAATAGACTCCTTTAGATGGCTAAACTACTTCTTTATTGTCTTCAATACTTAAGCAGCTTCTAGGCTCACGACTAGAGATGACTTCAACTTTATTAGAGTCTCTCTAGTTGCCATCACTTCATGTTGGGAAGCAGCTAATTCTTCCTTCAAGTGCTTGATAATTTTTAAACCCTCAGCTTCATGTTCCTCCTGTTGAACTTTACTTTGCTCCTTTGTTGCCTTGATGCGAGCAGAAGACAACACCTAAAGGAAATCTTGATTAAGCAAAGCATGAAAGCATGATGTCGATTCTTCATCTCTCTCCCTATGTGGTTCATAAGTGCTATCAGCAATCTACGCAATGTCTTTGGAATAGAGGGGAAAGCTTCATCTGCGGCATGATCATCCTCAACATCAGGAGTAGCTTTATTCACATCTCCTTCAAGAGCAACTACGAAAGTAGCACCCTCCAGTGGGACCTCTGCCAAAGTAACCTCCTCTTCAACTGAAGGTCTCACCAAAATGGAGAACATGTGAAGATAATAGAGAAAGAGGAGAAGGAATGTCACCAAGCTAATGAATGACCTCATAAAAATTGAACAAATCAGGTGATGATTCCCTCTGGTCTCCTACTAATGTATCAATAGCATTTGGCTGATTGGTATGCATCTCCATGAATATCACTTCAGCAGCAACAACTTCGATACCCACCTGAGCTGTTTATTCATACATAATGCCCTCAGCTATAACAACATCTTCCACTAACTGCTCTAGTGCCTCAATTAGCTTATAAGATGATGGGGTAGAAGGAATTGTCTCATAAGGAAGTATGCCCTCATGAAGAGGTCTTGACACTTTTTGATTTACTTTGACCTTCTTCCTTTGTTCTATGATGGAGTTCTGGAAGTAGTTTTTCTTTTTTGCAAAACAGAAGCCTCTTCACTGGATACCACCTTCTTGCACTTTTTGATAGTTAGAGTAGGAACCTCATCATGAGCTATCACCTTCTTGCTCTTTTTGATAGCTGGAGTAGAAATCTCTTTACTTGCTAATGCCTTCATACTCTTCTTGAGAGCTGAAACTGAAGAAATTGCTTCATCACAAGGAGTAGTCATCAAGTAGGATGGTCGAGAAACCACCATTTTAGTTATTCTTGAGGGTGGAAGGTCGGGCAATCCTTGGCTAGTCTTTGCCCTCTCATTCTGCTTCACAGTGACACTATTGGATTTAGCCCCTTTCTTTTGAGATAAAGAAGTCCTTAGAGAAATTGAAACCTGAGGGGCCCTGTTATGGAATCTTATCGGAGTGCAATCTGCCAAATACTATTCTAACCCTACCTCTGCGTCAGCTTCTACTTTAGTCAATTCCTCCCTTAAAAGAGGCACATTGATTAGTGTAATTTGGTCAGCATAAGTTGGAGGGATATAAGGAGCTGACTCAGGAGTTATTGGCTTAGGAGTTACTGGCTCTATGGGGTATATTTGTTGACCAAAGCCCCATCGCTTGATATGACCATGGTCAGTATGATAAATATTCTGTCGAGAACGATGATCATCTAACCACAACTTGTATTATAGAAAAGTGGCTGGCATCTCGAAATCCATAGCCCGTTGTGTCCCTAAGAAGATATCCTCAGACATTCAAGTAAAAAAGAAGATATCAATGGACAGCAAGTAAATGCACCACAATTTGGAGGCATCTTCTTATTGATTTTACCCCCATTGGTACTATATCACCAAGCGTACTCCTTGGATATATGAACTCTCTGGGCTGGACTAGGTAAGAAGACATTATAATCACGAAATATAGTAGTAAAATGAAATGATAATGGATACCACCAAGATGGGTCCATTTTTGTTTCATGTTCCTACCATGATATTTTCATGACATGACGTAGCATTTCCTGGTCATAGCCAAATTGCCTGGTAAACCGATATGGAAAATACGACTCTACCCACAATTTAGAACCATCCCAAAGATGAAGTAAGCAACTTTGTAAGGAAATTACATACTCATCAGGCTTTCCAAAGGTACCATCCATGCCCTTCACCTTAAATCCCATAGGATCGCTAATTGGGGCAAATAAAAACATTTCTTGGGAGAATTTATGCAACCTCAACAGGCGGTTAGTCACTTCATAAAATGAAATGTTCGTAAAAATGCCGGTCATGAACCTTCCCAATAAAAGACTCTTGCCAGGCAATTGTGTTGGCGATTTTACCCCATAAATCCAAGGGAAGTAAACCACCAGCCAAGCCATGAAAAAATGCATCGGGAAGTAGTCCTGAGCGATGTAAGACCATATCGCCCAAAACATGATAAACATTGCACAATACACAATGAGCAATGGCTAATCTCTTCCCTTCTACAAGTTTGATGGCTAAAGTTAAGCACATAGGATTGATGTAGTGATTATGAGCTGATGATGGATAGATAATGACTAAAAGTCATAGCATTAAGAACAAGACCAACTCTTCCTCTGGAGCAATGCTTCTTAGGAAGGCTTCATTAACTCAGATATTCCACCTGGCCTAATCTTCAAATGTGGGTATCTCCTTCACTTAGGCTTTCAGATCAAAGATTCGCCCAAATAGCTGCGCCTAGCGTATCCAAGAACATTTGGTACCAGAGCATCTCAATTTACTAATTATGCTCAGAACACAGAATCTCAAACTACCCCTTTTCAGATCCTCATTTGGTGGGAGATGCAAATCAAAAGGTTCTCCAATGATCGGCAACCCACAAGTGACATTGGGATCCCACAATGTGATGCTCATCTCACCATAAGGGAAATGAAAGGAATTGATTGCTGGAGACCAAAATTGGATGAAACCGCACATGGCCTCCATATGCCTGTGAAACAGACTATGGTACAGAGAATAGTATCATAAATACCAGCTTGGCAAAATGCACCTTCATGACTAGTTGTGATATGCTCCACCCAAAGTTTGAAGAGATTATTCCTAAGCGATGTGCCCTTGAACCTCCCTCTTTCACCATCATAAATGAATTCATAATCCTTAAGAATTGTTGCCCTCTAGCAAGGGGTCTCCATTGAATATTCACGAGGATCCAGCATCTCTTTGATGGGTGACAGGAAATAGCCGTCAAAACAGTCCTTCTCATCATAATGAGCGAAAGCATTAGCAAGTTATTAACCACTCTCTGCATTTTTTTGTGAATGAAAGACGGTTGGGAATAGAGAACAAAAGGACATTCTTGATTTTTTATGTCCCTCATGGAAAGGTGTCGCATGGGGGCATGACCTTTTTTGTCGCTTTCAAAGCTGGGGAGCTTTTTTGAGAAATCTTTGCATTTAACCAGATGAAATGTCCTTTATCAGACTTTTTCACCTGATAATAGCGTACACCACTTTGAAGTCGAGAGTCACTACCCCACTTTTGCTTCTTTTACTTCTGGTGTAATGGGCCTTATGGCGGAACATAAATTTCCTTTGGGTGCTATGATGCATCAGGAACTTCCCTCTAGCACCATGATGTAACAGGAACTTTCCTATGCTGAAGTGGGGTAGTGGAGACTTCTCCTTCCTTCACATTATCTTCTGACACTCCTACACTCCGTCCAAGAGTGGCATTGGAAGAAGGAACTACTTTAGAAATGCCAATTGCGGAATGTGCCGATCTTCCAACATCATCCGAACGACCATCCGCATTATACTCTCCTGTAGAGACTAGGTCAACATCAAAAGGAATGAGGCTTGACTCATCAACTCTAACAAGAGAATCATCAAAATCCACATAATCAATCGAACCGACAAGCGAGGGAGATGCTTTTCTAATGATAGGCTCCATACCTGTAAAAAAAAATCCCAAGGAGGACCAAAGTGTGTCAGTAAATTCCTCATTCGAATTAGAAAGGGATGCTTGATAACATGAAGAAAGAGGAAAGAAAGTTGAATGCAGCAAAATCCATGAATTTTAGGCTTTTCGCAGTAAAACCCGTGTATTTGGGATTTTTCCAACAAAGTCCATGAACCTTGGGGTTTCGTAACAAAACACATGTATTGGGATTTTTTCAACAAAATTTATAAATTTTGATGTTTAGCAGCAAAAACCATGTATTAGGGATTTTTCTAATAAAACCCATGAATTTTGGGCTTTTCCAAAATTTCAAAGCAAAAGGATTGCATCATGGAAGAAATTTTATCACATTCCAGGTGGTTAAAATGTCTAATTTAAGGTATTGGAATTTTGATTAAATTCCAAATGCTTAGGATTATCAAAGGTTGGATAGAGGTGAATGCTACTTTGATAAATGTTAAGGCTATTCCAAAACACAATACTTATCATGTTTATTTGGCCCACTAAAAAATGGTAAAGCCATCAAGTTTCAACATTAGGTTACATCAATCAAGCTTGCCAAACTGAACTGCCTTCAAAATCGGTGAATAAAAAAAACACATTTGAGCTCATTTAATTGAGCTCCCATATTGTTGGGCTCAAAAGCCTAAGCCTAGATTTCGTTGGCGGCACAAAACCGGCCAGATGCTCTAGACCACTCTCACAAGCCCACTAAGGAGCGTCTGGGCTGCGCACACCACAACTTTGCTAGAAGCAGCATTGGGCCATTTGCAAGCCCACCAGCCATCGCGCATTGGGCCACATACCATGAGCCCACCAGAGAGCGTCTAGGCCGCACCATCTGTGAGTCCACTAGGGAGCTTCCAGGCCTCGCCGATTCACAAGCTCGCCAGCCATCGTGTGCCTGGTCGTGCCGTTTGTGAGCATTCCATGCTATCTACTTGAGCTCACATGCTAGATATTATTCAGATAGCCACTCATGTGTGGCCGCAACAATTTTCTTCCCCATTTTGATAGAGGAGTGGGTGTTCTTGTAGCAGGAACTTCAGGAAAATGGAGGAGCATTTTTATACATGCGTTAAAAAAAATGCAAGTCTTACCTTATCTCTCAAAGCAACTGAAATCAGCTTTTGAAAACACTGTCAAGAATCGTCAAGAAGAATGGTAGAGTATAAACTAAGCACTCCTTCTTTTCCAAAAAAGAGAGAAATGAGGAAGGAAGCTTAGAGTTCTCAATGAGAACTCGTCTAAATGATTGAAGACCATTGCTGCTAGAAGAGTCAAAAGACTTCTTTGTTTTGGAAAAAATCGAGAGGGGAGATGGGTTTATACAGAGGGAAAGTGTTGCCAGCGGCAGCCTTAATTCAAGAAACAAACCTGATATAGTAAGCTAGGCATAAACTTTCCAATGCATTTTCTGAATGAGGAAACCAATGGAAAGAACTCTCACCTTAATATTCCAACTCTCTGTTTACAATAAGCGTTAACGAATTAAATAACAATTTTAAGTTGCGGTTCCAAATAGTTGTTGCAAAGACACAAAGAAAAGGAAGATAAATTCAGGTACAATACATATAGAAACACTAGAGGAAGTCTCAATCAGCTCAAGATAACTTCCGATGATTTCACCATGCCCATTTTTACTAAATAATTACCCAAGCTAATAATCATTAGGGGGGCATTTGTTGAGATATGAAGCCACGGCTGAGATTTGCTTCTTATAGTAAGACTAAGCCATCACCAGGCTTGAAGCTCCCAATATCGCATAGCCAGGGAAATTTAACCAGAAGAAAGTATTTAATTAGTGGGGTGGATGAATTCAACTTTTGGAGCTTAAGTTCCCCTCTCCATCAAGGTCATCTGTTAAGCCTAGAAAAACATCGAGCACGCAAAAGATGGTGGGACGTAGGAGCTTTTGATGCAGCCATCACAATTCCAACCAAATAACATATGCCATTGATGCGTTGGTGATGGTGGGTTCGCCTAGATGCTTAGTGTAGGATGAGCTATAGCCAAAAATGGATGCAACAGTGACGAATGGCAAGAAGTCATCAGCGGCTTTATTTATTCTTCATGACCGAAGCAAATGGCATGGTAGCATTGCCAGTAGAGAGGAAGGTGATGTACAGTAGGAGGTAGTGTCGATAGTAGTGGCATTAATGGGGTTTTCACCCCCTTTTTGGATTTTTTGGTGACCAGAAGAGATGATCTTGTGCGGAAAAGGCAGCATTGGGGTCAGAAAAGTAGCACCAATTTTTTGATCGGCTAAGATCAATCAATGGATGCTCTGATGGTGGCATTGTAGCAGGCAGAGCAATGAGTTTTCTGTTCCCATTTTGTCAAAATATGGAGATAGGAACCTCATCAGTGACATCGGCAGCAAGCGACGACAACAGATCTGGGCAGGTTTCGCTCAGCAGCAAGGAAATGACAATGCAAGCTCGTGTTTGTCAGCAGCATTATGTGACTAGCGATGTCGCCTGCAAAGAAGAAGGCGACAGAAGGATGTGCAGGTTCGCCGAAGGAGCAGCAGTTAGGCGTAGATCCACGGACGACCATTGCTCCCCTACCTAATGCCCTGACTGCGGTCGCATCTCCCATGCCCATCACCTCTTAGCTGCTTAGAAGATCCCTCCTGGATGATCTTCTTCATAGAGGATCCAGAGAGGTTGCGTTGCATAATGGAAAGGAGAGAGGAGGAAAGGGCTGTAATGATGGATGTGGGCCCACGATATGATTCAATCAGCCATTTTCTACACGAAGATCACATTTCAAAGTGATGGGACCCAGGCGACGACGCGAATGGATAGACACCTTCAACTTATGGTGACTTGCCAGGCTTGCTAGTGGCAATCACGAGTTTAGGGAGACGGTCACTGCGTAGTCAAGGAGATAGGCAAGTGTCTTCGACTTGCCGACTTGCCGCACAGATGAGATGCATTTCCCATAGGCTTTACTAGCGTAGTGGACAATGACATGCAGTAGAGAAGTTTCTGCATTTAGCATTGTTGCTAATGTGTTGTGCAGTCGAGAAATGAGTTCTGTCTGTTGATGTGGCGCACAGTCAAAAGCAGTAAGATTCCGTTGGTGCAGTCGACCTTTCCGGTAGCATTAATGCCTTGGCAAACTTACGAGAAGTAATCACGAACTTGAGATGATGTGTCATGTAGGCAAGTGTCTTTGACATGTTGTGCAGAGAAGATGGCGCGAGTGTAGCTGTTTTGGAAGCCTCTCTGAGCAAACGACATGCTGAATAGTCAAGCAGATAGGCAAGTGTCTTCGACTTGCTGAATTGCCATGGAGTCGAGATAGTGACTTCTTCATGCAATCAACAAATCAGCCAATGTGGTGAGTAGTTGAGGTTGTTGCTGATGTGGCGAGCAAACAAAGGATTAACTCCACCATGAACTCATGCAACACTAAGGTCACCTCTCGGCTGCGCATATGGATGGTTAGTGATCAAGTAGAAAAAAATTATAAAATTTTCACGTACATCCCCTAATCCCAAAAAATGGATTTAGATTTTATGAGATATATAAAAGAATGCATCATAAAAATCTATTTTTATGACAAAATTAATTACATGGTACTCATATTGGACATGCATGTAATTAATTGGATTTTTGGCAATCCACATTATTTTGATTAAATCAATTAAAATATTTAGGTTGGCTAACGTTGCAAATGAGAATTCCAAAAATACTGCTGACGTGGGAGTCAAGCTCCTTCCAAGGGGTGGGAGTCAAGCTCCTTCCAAGACTTAGAAGTCAATCTTCCTCTAGGGCGTGAGAGTCAAGCTTCTCCCAGGGCATGGGATCAAGCCTTCTCCAGGATGTGGGAGTCAAACTCATCTCAAGGCATGGGAGTCAAGGTCTTTCCAATGCATGGGACTCAAGCCTTCTCCAGGACGTGGGAGTTATACTCATCCCAAGGCATGGGAGTCAAGGTCTTTCTAAGGCGTGGGAGTCAAGGTCCCTCCCAGGGCATGGGAGTAAGACTCCAATTCTCCAAAAATGCCCAGAATGGCTGTATAGGTGCAACCAAGGTAATTTTTTATAATTCCCAAATTGCCCCCAGAGGCTGAAAAACTATAAATACCCCCTCTCTTGGCCTTAAAAAGAGAGACATTTTCTAAAGGATCTTGGAGGAGTCTTCAAGAGGCAAGTGCCTCCCTTGACACCAGTGGCCTTTGACCACTAGTAATTTCTCTAGTGCCTAACACTCTGCCATGGCCCCACCATGGTACACACATGGGTCCCACCCATGCTGTGGTAATGGTGGGACGTATATGATTAGTGAACAATAGAATAATGCTGGATTAGATATTTAAAACACATTAAACCCTGATTAAACACTAATTAAACCCCTTCAATGGCAGACTTACCTTGTAAATGCCCCATAAATCAGGGAACTAATAATATTGTCTTAAATCAATTAAGAACTGTCATTTAGCACTAATCACTATCATTGGTACTGACCATGATTAGACTTAATTAACTCAAAGTGTAATTAGGCTTAATTCATGCAACATGGATCTTTTATCTCTCATAATTAATTCAAAGTGTAATTAGGCTTAATTCATGCAACGTGGATCTTTTATCTCTCATAGTATAAATGATAGAGATTGCCCACTTTCAGTTTTTTATGGGATATTGGAAAATACCACTCATCAACTCCTCCAAAAGCCTAAGTCTAGGATAGGGTCACCAAGTCATGACTCAGCAAGCCAAACTTTAGCAAATACCACTTTTATCAACTCATTTAAAAGCTTAAGTATAGGACCAAGTCACTGAGTCATGACTCACCGAGTCATTGAGTTATGGCTCACCGCGTCAAACCTTAGCAAACACAACTCACCAACTCATTCAAAAGCCTACGCCTATGACCAAGTCACTGAGTCACAACTCACCAAGTTAAACTTTAGCAAAAACCACTCATCAAATTAGCTAAATCCAGTCAACCTGGTCCACTTTTCCTATGCTTCTCGGGGATAATTGAGAGAGCCGACCTAAACCTAGTTAACCTGGCCCACTGTTCTTAAGCTTCTCATGGGCAATAAAAGAAAGCTGACCAAAACCCAGTTAACCTGGTCCACTCTTCTTAAGCTTCTTATGGGCAATGAAAGAAAGCTGAACCAAACCTAGGTTACCTATTTTCTTTTGGTCTCTCTCAAGTCTAAACATAATAAAGATCACCTGGTCCTGACTCCTCTTAGGATATACCAATTAGGTCACAAACCTGCTACTATCTCTGTAGTTTCTTATAGTCTAAACTATAGAAATCACTCGGTCTTGATTCCACCTGGGACAAACCAATCGGATTAAAACACCCATTCTTTAAGTTGACCCAGTGTCTAGCAACCCAGTCTAGTGACATGTCATCCTATCCACCCATTGACTTGAGGCAATCTCCTAAATATTAAGTCATCGCAATGTGCTTGTCGATCCCAAAGATAACACATATTCATTTTGAAAGAGAGTGTGTTTTACTTTCGGGTTTCTAAGATGCATTGTACATTTCCATTTAATTAAGGGTTTTTTACATTATGGAGATGTAATTAGGACCATATGTAGTCTGGGATGTGAACATACAATTTTTTTGATATAAAGAACAAGTGAAATCAATTGAGGACAATCAATAATAAAATGGAAACTGTTTGATTCATTTCCAAAAATGATAAATCTCCTAATGTTGTTCCATTTTTGTCTTTTTCTCTTTTTATACTTATTACACAATTAAATATTAAATCAGAACAAAAAGGATTAAGTTTACTCTTTTTTAACAAAATTTTACTCCATTTTTATGACAAGCCAAGCATACCTTAAACGACTTTGGTTGTTCAGACAAAAATTTTCAACTTTCAAGGTCTTATATGGAAAATGCTTTTGTCATCGATAGTAAGAAACTATAAATGCTAAAGTAGCCTCCATCCCATGACAATCGACAAAGGGTGCGTCTGCATTATCAATGTCCAGAAAAGTTACATTTTGGGATGACTTTAATTTTACAACGCCTAGCTAGTGAGCCCATGTATGTGAGTTATGTATGTTAGGTTTGTCAGTAATACAAAGCATGAGATTATTTTCATCTTCTTGGTGGTAGGTCCTAGAAATTCAGGAGTGAGAAAGGAGGTTATAAAAGTCTATTAATTAATTAGGAATGGACATGAAATGTTTTGGACATATCTCTGTAATCTGTTTTTTACAATGCATTTTTATCCTTTTTGTGGTTTTTTTCCTTATTCGTTAGAGAGTTTTTTACATATATTTGTGCCTCTATGATGTGACTATCTATGTTTAATTTGGGTGTGATAATCTTGTACTTGTGAGCATAACTATAAAGGTGATATCAAAGCTTTCGTGATGAGAAATATATCACAAGACTCTAAAAATATACATATCAATGATGTCATAAAGATGTATAAGATATATCATAAGCATCACTTAATTATATGGCTAAAAATAAATGAAATGAAAATTTCAATTTTTATGAAAGTTAATTATAAATTATAAAAATTAAAAGTATATTTTAAATAAAAAGATTCCATTGCAATGACTAAATTATACATGGTTATCATCATCATTAGGAAGTTATTTTCCACCGACGTGGGATTAGCTACATAAATTTCAATATGCTATTCTTTTTTATCTTAAATTATATTTTATTAAGTTCAAGTTTTGTCATATCTTTCTTAATAATCTTTAACTAATTTTTTCAACTTTTCTATAGTTCTTCTATAGCCTTCTACTATATAAATTCATTTCTTTAAAGTTTAAACTGATGCATTTGTTAGCTTCCATTTGACATGACCAAACCATCTAAGTCTACTTTCTTTGATTTTATTATATGTTAATTTTACCTTTAGATTATTTTGAATTACTTCATTTTTTATTTTACGACTCATCCATCTCAACATTCTCATTTGAGCAACATTCATTTTATGTATATGTTATTTTTTAATTGTTCAACATTCTATCCCATAAAGTATAGTCATCTTATAACTACCCTATAAATTTTTCCTTTTAATCTAATTGGTGCTTGACGATCATATGAAATTTCAAAAGCACAACACCATTCCTTTTACCCTGCTTGAATTCTATAAGTAATATTTTATTAATTTCATTATTTTCCTAAACTATTGATCTCACATATCCAAAGTGATCATTTTATGATACTAATTGATCTACAATTTTAACAAATTCTTCATTTATAGTTCTTTGTTTATTAAGATTATATTCTATATATTCAATTCTTGTCCTAATAATTTTAAAACCCCTAGATTCTAAAGCATCTTGTCATTTATTTCATTTTACATTTACTCATTTTCTTGTTTTATTTGTGAGAACCATATCATCTATAAATAACATACACCGAGTGACCTTTTCCTTTAGATGTCTAATGAGACCATCTATAACTATAATAAAGAGATATGAGCTAAGAGTCAAGCCTTGATGTAAACTTACTATAATTAGAAATTCACTTATTTCTCTAATTGTGGTTCTTACATTTGTTATGGCTCCATCATATTTATCCTTAATAATAAGTAAGTTTTTTCCTCTTTCAATGTTTGCCACATTAATTCCCTAGGACCTTCTTATATGCATTTTCTAGATTAATAAAAATCATATGAAAATTCTTTTTCTTCTCTCTATATTTCTCTATTAATTACCTAAGTAGAAAAATAGCCTCAATGGTTGATTTTCTTAGCACAAAGCCAAATTAATTTTCTAAAATATCTATTTCATGTATTAACCTTTGCTCAATTATTTTTTTCCTAAAGCTTTATAGCATAACTCATAAGTTTTATTCCATGATAATTAACACAATTATGAATATCACCTTTATTTTTTTATAAATTAGTATTATAATACTTTTCTTCCATTTATTTATCATTTTCTTTAATTTCATAATCTTATTAAATAAATTTGTCAACCAATTTAATCATATATCACCCAAAAATTTTCGCACCTCAATTGGTAAATTATCTGGAACTAAAGCTTTTCCTACTTTTCTTTTTCTCAAGGCTTCTTTAATATAAAAAACTCTAATTCTATGAAAATAGGTATTATTTTTATTATTTTTTTATATTTTCAATTATTCTTACGTTATCTAGTGGATTGCTAATTAATAAATTATAGAAATAATTTTTCCATCTTTCTTAATTTTTCTCATCTTTTATTAAGATTTTAAATATTCATGGGTATTATTTATTAACAAATAGGAATGAAAATAATGAAATTGACTAATTGGAAAAATTATGACCTTATGTATGGTCGAGCTAGATTTAGGTAAGTAAAGACTTTTAAAATCAATTTGAGATCAACTAATTTGTAAGCAAATTCAATTTTGACCCACCAAAAAAACTCAAATCTACATTCTAATTTTAAAATGACTAAACTAAAATAGAGTATGATAGCTAATTTTTTTAAGTGCCCATATTTGTCTAAATAAAGACTTTTGAAGAAAATTTCTAACATTAGATTATAAGAATTTAGCAAAAGCGCAATACTCTACAAAAGTAACCAAATTATACCTCCGAATCAAGAGGTATAATGTCAAATTAATCAAGCTCAGATAAATTAGGCCTCTACTTGGATGCTTAGATTTACCAAAACAAATTTGTTAGGTCAATTTTATGATTAGAGTAGTCTCAATTGAAAGAAAAATGACCAAAACTTCAAATTTTGTCAAATCCATGGAAAAATTTTGAACCTTGTCAAATGTAGATGATTTAGGGATCTTTTCTAATCATGTGCCTTGTATACATCCCCACCCAGTTACAACACCTAGCTACAATGGAAGCTTCAAAAGTGGGCTAAGCCTAAAAGCATTCCTCACATAACAAGACAAAAACCATTAAGGTGGGTTCCACCTTTACAACAAAACATCTCTTGTTTGGTCTTGTAAGATGACTTAGGAGTGAATTGGGTTTATAAAATTATTCATTTAACCTTTGTTAGATTAATTTTTCTCTTTTATGCTTATGTGTGATACAATATGAGATAAATAATAAAGAAGTAAAGTGCAAGAAAGTAAAGCAATTACACAAACAATACACATAATACTATTATAGTGGTTCGGGCAACCATCCCTACTCCACTCTTCCAACAGCATACCTCCTTGTGTCTTGCATTCCACTATATCATATAATGGAAATACAACAGTGCACCTTGCACTCTTCTATATTCCAACTCTAGGGGGCATGACAATAGTGCTCCCAACACTCTTCTAGATTCTAGCTCTAAGGGGCGTAAACAAGTGTTCCCAACACTCTTCTGGATTCCAATTCCAAGGGGTATAACTATAGTGCTCCTAGCACTCTTCTAGATTTCATCTCTAGGGGGTGTAACTATAGTGCTTCCAGTACTCTTCTAGATTTTAGCTTGAGGGGGTGTAAATAAGTGTTCCCAACACTCTTTTGAATTCCAACTCCATGGGGCATAACAACTCTTGTCTCAACAAATAGTCACAACCCTTTTTGAGTCTGATCCACCCTTCTTCAATCGTCTTATCACTTCTCCTTAAATAGCTCTCTTGAAAAATTGACCATTAGAGGAAGATGATCTTCATTGAATGTAGAGATGAAGGTAGATGACTAGGAATAAATGTAAAAAACCATTTTGATACTCTCCCATGTGAAAACACTGTATTCCAATTAATTTCCATTTTCTTAGAGCCATTTTGTAATGTCAACCTTGACATAGAAGAAGATGAATAGCTGGTTCAGGTAACTAACGAATAAGGAGATGCTGCAATCTGACTTGATTCATGATTTTGGAAAGAAAAAAATAATTCATACATATTTCACTGATTCAATTTGTCCATAACTTCACTTCATTCTTCCGAAACTAATTTGACATGAATCGTTCCTTCCAACTATCCATTAGATGAAGTCTCTTTGCCTTTTAGTTTATTCGAGGTAAGTAACAGAGGAATCCGGTTAGTGTGGACGAATTGTCTTTCTAGTAGTTTGTTGGACAAAGTCACTTCATCTTTTTATTTATCCAAAATAAGTTTTGGATGAATCTGGACTTCTTCATTTTTAGATAAATATGATTGCTTTCTGAACTTCTTCTTCATCTGCTGCCTTTCCATTGTTTCTTTGGATAGTATGAGATTTCGAATAGAGTATTTAGATTGATATCTTTAAGCATATTTTGAAATCTTTGTAACTTAAGCTTTATAAAATGTGGTAGATGGTTAGAGCAAATATCTATAGTTCTACTCTTGAAAATTTCAATGAGTTTCTTAATGTTTGATTCTTATTTAGCACTTAAAACTCACAAGCATTTCGTTCTTTCTTCTTTAATGGATTGTCTATTTATACAATCCAGAAAAGTTATGGACCACTTGAAAGAAGATTATTACAAGATACAACTGCTGTATGTATTGAATTTTTGATATTTGAAAATAACGAATTTTCACTGTAGCAAGTTACTATAGTAACATTACTATAGCAAATCATTATAGCACCGCTTTGTCTATAGTTCATTATAGACAAATTGATTATCTGCTTATTTGTTTGTAGCCGTTATTGTAGCAGTCATAAAGACAATTAATTTATTTGAGACAAATCTGTCTAGCCAAAATTTGTCTGAAGGTTATTGTAGCAGATTTGTCTAAGGGTTACTATCTCAGATTTGTTTGATGGTAACTATAGCATGTACTATAGCTATTTACTATAGTAGATTCGTCTATAAGCCACTATAGCATAGTAATTTGCAAGTGCAATTCTACTTGCCAATTTGCATGAGAAATTTGTCTGAGGGCATTGTAGTAGGAACAATTTGTCCAAAGCTACTATAGCACTTTGTCCGAGTGCAACAACTTTGTCCAAGCCTGTTGCAATCACTATAGAGATTACTACAGCAAAATCATTATAGCAGTGCTCCTACATTTTGAAATTTCTTCAATTTTGCTACTTTATTAATGTGATACTTTTTATCATAATATAATTATCCATATAAGATTTGCATAAGTTGTAAAGCATAGACTAAGATGATTTCCCTTCTAGACTTATATCAAGATGTATATACTTATGTAAAAGATATCCTTGTAAAGTGCATACCTTTCAAGCATATCTTTCTACAGTTTAAGCTTCTTATACTAGAAATGTCATTAGCATAAATCAAGTCTTAAGACAAGTTTTGTTGTCTTCAAAATCATACAATAAACCCAACATATCTAGTAACAGTCTCCATCTTGCAAAGTCCCAATTAGTCTTTGCAAGAGGCAACTACAAAGAGATCATTCCCCTCTTAAAGGGAAGGGTGTGGGCCTTGAAGAAGAAGAAGAAGAAGAGAAGTTGTTGTAGCAGGCTTTCCCTTCATTCTTCTTCCAGCAAAAGGGTGGTAAGAAGAAAGCTAAAAATCAACTAATTCCAATTACCACTAGTTCATCCCTCCTAAGCTTAAGCATTCTATTGCATCAAAATTGATTACAAGATGTCCATAAAGCCTCTCTTGTTTCAAATTCCCTGGAAACAAATTCTAAGTGTAGATTAGTTCCTTTAGGGAGTGAAAAATAAGAGTCTAATTCCTCTTTAGATCTAAATTAGTGTTAGCTTCTGTTAGCTACTCATTTCATGTTAAATATATATGAAATTGCCAGCTTTTGGCACTTGAAATCATCATCGTCTTTTGTTCCATTATCTAGCATGAGTTAGTGCAATCATTGAGAAATATATCCCATCTGGTTGTATTGATTTCATCCGATATAAGTATGATGATGAGTTCTTATCTCTTGTGCACATTCATACTCCACCTAGTTGCATAAAGAGCATGATTACAATTTGTCCATTCACCTAACACTTTAGCTCAACTAGTGATTGACCCGTAGTAGCATTTCTTGATCGAAAGAGTGTTACAAATTGGAGACTCCACTAGGGACCTAAAATTAATAGAAGTATTGTGAACAAATACTCAAGTTGAATGCTCAAAACTTAGTAGGAAATGAAGTAGAATTTGTTCAATTAAAAAACATAGAAAATATTCTTTAAACCTTGCATATTGAAACAAGAAGCATAACATTCAAGATTGTAGAAGTTTACATTCTAAAAATACAATGCACTTAATTGCAACTCCTTAATTTTGTAGAAATCTAATGATGAATTGCAAATTTTTTTCCTGAAATAGGAGCCTTGGAACTCTAATTTGCTAAGACCTGTCCAAAGCATAAAGGCCTTGTTGGACAATGAACTTTCATTGAACATGAAAATTTACATTTTGAATAATGAAGGAACTATAGTTTAGTCTCTTTCATATTGGCTAAAGTGGCCCATAACAGCAAGAATACATTGTTGGCTAAATAAGCTAAGGACCTCAAACCAACAAACAAAGTAACCTAATCATTTAAGCCAAACAAAGACAAACTATAAAAGAAATAAAACTAACTTGCTAACACCTTTTCAAGTTTGTTTCCAAGTTGTCATGCAAGTTTACAGAGTTAGAGTTTGAATACCAAATAAGGGATCAAAGTCAGATCATCAGTTGCAGTTCAGAAAGTTGGAAAAATAAAAGAACTTGAATAATATCATTCCAAACCATGTCAAATTAGTTGCAATTTAATAAAAACAAAAGTCAAAGTAGTACTCTCTGATTTATACTAAAGCAACTAATGAGCCCATAATCTATCATATTTTAATACCTAAATTTATATATTTTGGATCCTCAATTGATATCATTTTGTTAGTTTATAATCATATTTGATTAAATATTACACTTAATCGAGTTAGTTTGTGTTTTAGGCATCAAAATATGTCAAAAAGGAGTTGAATACAAAAGGCGTCACATTGAGGCCATTTTTGGTACATATTGAGACCGATTTGGAAAAAGGGTTTAACATAAATGTTTCATCCCTTGACGTTTCCTGTCCAACGAATCAAAAATTATATAATTTGGAAATCAAACATGGAAGTTATAGCCTCTATCTTAGGATTTCAGACCCGCTAAATATGATAAAAGCGTCACTTATAGTCAATTTTCGGAATAGATGGAGACTTCTTTGGAAAAAGTGTTCAACATTAAAATTATAGCTCTTCAAATTATCTTTACAACTCATCAAAAATCATGTGACTCTAATACATTATGAGAAAGATATGACTAAAATAATGAACATTGTTCTTGGATATTTTGGGTAGTGAGTTTGGCGCCATGGCCCTAGCTATTGCGGAAGGAGGATAATTTTAGCAATATGTTTCATTACACAAAGACCACTTTAAGGAAATGTTTGGCACTGATATAGGCTGATTTCGAGAAAGTGGTAAACATGAAAGTTGTTTATTTTTCAATTATCTTTCTATTTCATTCAAAATCAAATGATTTGAACATCATATGAGAAATTTATAACCAAAATACTGAACACTACTCCTGGAGAACAGTTGGGTGTGTGTAAAGATGATATTTTTGGAATTTTAATATTTTTATGCACAAAACCACTTGGGAAATCCATATGGAGGTGCAATAAACACTAAATTGGGTTATTTGAAAGAGTTGTTAATATATAAAAAGCATAATTTTGGCAAGGAGACTTCTTAGAGAGAAAACACACGAATTGGAGGAAAGATTTGCAAGGAAATAAGAGCGAGATTTTAAGTTGTTCAACATGCATATTTTGAAGAGTTTAATTTTTATTTTTAGCATGAAATAAATTTATTTTTCTGGGGTGATGATGTAGCCCATGATATTCTTTGTTAATAGGGATTGTTGGTTTATTAATTTAATTTTATCTTGTTTCATTCATTATGTATATTGTAATCATTTTATTTGTTTAATTTCTTGATCACCAATTCTATGAATTAGATTAATTATTTAAGAGCATGGTTAAGGTACACATAATGTGCTAAACCATAAGCTCTCTTGAATAAAAGGATAGATGGTTACTGTACATATCTTATGCTGAACCAATTTATTTGGTTCATTAAAGTTCTTTGGTCTTAATGAGTTTTCACCTCAATTATGCTACACATCATAGGTAATTGGAAGGAGTGAAAATACTTGATTTAAACCCACACATCTAATAATAATAATCATATAATAGATGTAACAAACCTAAGATAATAAATTGAAGCTATCATACTAACAACATAGGATATCATTAAGTGGTGAAATTGAATCCTTAGACTTTTACAACCTAAGAATCTCTTCTACATTACTCGTTGGTGGTGCTGTCGTGGGCACCCAAATTTAGAACCTTGCTCCAATCTAATTTTCTGTAGTAGTGTGAGTAAGGGT
>JAYJMB010044474.1:0-31246 GCA_036873735.1 Pouteria campechiana
TAGCTAATAATTACAACTAAACAAGTTAATTTTGTCATTCCCTGTGGGATCGACCCTTGCATAAGCACACTAGACTACACATCGACCGTGCACTTGCGAGGTATTAAATTTAAGCCATCAGCTTCCTTGTGTTACTCTAATCATAACATATTTTTATCATTTCATCTTAATCAAATACTGAATCAAACCATAATCATTGCATTATCATATTCATTCCATTTCAAAATCATCAATACTATACCATAACCATTTATTTCATAACATTCATATCGAATAGCATTTATACCAAAATTTAAAGTGCCTTTATTGCCTTACTCATGCCTTTAATATCTAAATGACATTTTTCTTTCATTTCTATATTCTTCCATATTTCTCAAAAGTTCATATACTCTTATTGGCATGTTATTATCTATTTCTTCCAAAATCCAATGCTATCATGGTTCTGAGATCTTTTCTCAACTTAAACTTATCACTTAGATAAGTTCATGGGCTCTGATACCATTCTATCACGCCCCACCTTCTGAAGCATGACCTACTATTTTCCACGTAAATTCACCTAATTTTGTCCACTTTTAAGGTGGGGTGTTTGAGTTTCATTTTGGAACTCGTCTAGTTTCTAATAAAAATTTTACTAAATTTTCCCTAAAATGTCGAGATTAAAACCTAATATCCACTTACCCACAACCCAGAATCTGTATCACACCATGATGGCAATAACCTAACTTATTCCAAAATACATAACATGCACATTTTTCTATTATTATGACATGCCATGTGATTACATTAATATACACCATTCAAATCTTCAATTACAATTATACGATGATCTTATCATTACACAAATATAAACAAAAGGGGTACCAACCCCAATCCATCATATATCATAAGTCTTCAGTCTTTCTTAGAAATCCTTTCCTTGACCTGTTAACTAAAATTTAAACAAGAAGGTGTGAGTCTGGGAAACTCTGTAAGTAGACAAATGTAATAAACAACAATTAATCCATAAATAATTTTTGTCATATCAATCAATCGATATCCAACAATGAATAACACATAAAGAAATCCATGTTATTTTCACTTGATTAATCAAACTCTAATTGAATCAATCTTGAAATTAAACATATAATAAAGGGATCTTCTTTATCCCTCTCATTAAACATTCATATTAAATCAAACATCAATTATTCTAATCTAAGGGATACCCATTATCCCTTACAACTAAACAACATCAATTTTGATCAAACATGGGATGTCCACTATCCCCAATCAAAACATAACATGCTCGGATTTCAAACAAAGGGATAAATATCATCCCTAGCCATTCAATGAAGATAAATGCCTACTTACCTTAGGCTCTTAGCTCCAAACCCTTTTCTCCAGCTCAAAGCCTTTTCATCCTTCTCAAATCATCCTGTGTAGGGTAAAATCTCATTCATTACAAACATAGCTCGAACTAATTTCTTCCAAACCAATGAATATGATCTATGGATAAGCCTATATATTTGTCAAGGGCATAATTTCATATTTATCAATTTTCAGCATAAACACTCTAACTTCTCTTACCACAACAAAGCCATATAGGCTACTCAGATCCATATTATATAAGATCAGTCAAAATTTAACATATTCAACAAAGTTTATTAAGGAATCTCACTCCTAATCATATCTAATCATCATATAATATAATTGGCATATGATTGACTTCCATAACAATCTCATTAGACGTTTAATACCATCAATTTGTGGCTTACATGGCCCAGACACATACATCTTCTTTAATCCTTACTTAGGGTATAGCTCAAATTTTGTTTCCACAAGCCCAAATTGACCTAAACATGTCTTAAAATATCATAATCATGCATTTAATTATTTATCTTATGATAATTTTAGCACAAGCATAAAATTCCCAAATTTCACTATTCGTTAAAACCCTAGCTTTGCATAATTTACAATTTCTCATGCCAAATCATGATAATTACTTTATCAAATCAATCCCCCATGAATTTATAATCATATACATCTATTTAAGCCCAAAAATTCATCATTTCTCCAAACCCTAAAAATCTGAAATTAGAGATTTGATTAGGAGATTGGGCTTACTGTCGCTCACATGCGTAGCCATCCTCCCCAAATGAATAACCAAGCTCCCAGCTCCATGTTGCACCTTTCATTTTGTGGAAATTTAACATTTCTACCATTTTCCACGGTTGAAATAGCTTAAACTCAGGTTCAAATGGGAGATCAAGTGATTTTCCATTTAGACAAGGCTATTTTCTAGTAAAAATGGCATGAATTTGAGCATAATGGAGCTAGGGTATGGGTTGGGGAATAAAATAAAGAAAATAGAATGTAGAAATGAAACTAAAATGGGTTTAGGGCTTTAAAATGTCACATTTCTTTGGTGCTCCGGCGTGACACAGAGGTAATGTCCTGACATAGGAAACCTGAATGGATCTCTACTTTATCACTGTGTGAACCCTACGGACTTTTAGTCCAAATAATACCCTTTATGATTGAAACTATGTCATGAAGTTGAAACTTGATATTGCTACTTTAGCATGTTATATAAAAATCATGCATTATTTGATTTAATGGAGCATGTCTAGAAAAGTAGTAAAGTTTAGATGGATTGAAATGAGTGTCTAAGAAAAAATCATTTAGTATCATGTCAAGAGTCTGTGACTATATAGATAATTATTACTAAGAGTTGAAAATTATGACATAAAAATTTGAAGATAAGCTACGTAGCTTAATATGTGGAAACCTAAGATTTCAGGATATGATCGATTTGCCTTACAAGCTGATGGTTCAAATTATAATACATCACAAGTGCACAATTGTATAGCAGTATAGTGTGCGTGAGCAAGGGTCGATCCCACAGAGAATGGCAAACTGATTTAATCAAATTATGTTATGACCTAAAACTAACTCTAAAAGAATGGATTTTTGGTTTGAAATAATAATAATAATAAATTAAAGAGATAATCATAAATTTAGGGCTATAAAATAAATTAGGATGAATCTCAAGTGGCAAAGGTATAGGGTTCAGATTTCACCACTTAATGACTCCCCTTGCTATATGGATATTGGATTTAATACATGCTTAGGTTCGTTCTTTCTATGATATGATTATTACTATTTGGTTTGCTGGTTTAAATCAAGCACTTTCACTCATTCCAATTACCTATGGTGTGTACTATAATAGAGGTGAAAACCCATTACGATCAAGAACTAGGAACTAAGTAGAATGGTTGTGCGTTAGGTGTGCGCCTTAACCTTCCACTCTTCTCATTCAAGGAAGCTTATGGTTTTGCATTAGGTGTGCACCTTAACCATGCATAGACAATCAATAAGACTTATGAAATTGGTGATCAAGCAATCACACAAATCAAAAGATTGAAATAAAACCTATGAATAAAAACATAGAATTTCATTCAATAATCAATAATCCAAATAACAAAGTTCATCAAGAAGGACTACATTTTCACCCTAGAAAGATAAAATTAGTTTATAAAGAAAATAAAATATACCCCCTTCACGAATAATGTCATACTGCAAGTTTTCTTCTTGAATCTCCTTTGCTCCTTCGAATCTCCACTTTTTGCTCCACAAGGAATCCTCCAAATTCCTCCTAAGAAAAACCTTAGTCTCCTTGCTAAAGGACTTTCCAAAACTAATAAAAATAATCCCCAAAACATCAAAATTCTGTAATATAAAATAATATTAAAAAATTAAAATCCTGCATTTCGACCAACTCTGGCGCCAGCATGCTGGTCATCCTGTCGGATGCCGCTTTCGCTCCGGTCCTTTCACTACTTTGTATGCTTTCCATCCTTGCTTTATTGCTCCATAATTGCTTGCTTTCTCTCCTTGTATACACTCTTCTAATAACCTAAACACATAAAAAAATATGTGAGATTGGCATTAAACTACTTAAAGATTGCATGAAATTAAGCCTGAAAATACAAAATATAAGTGACTAAAATTCACTCATCAAATACCCCCAAACTTAAATCCTTGCTTGTCCTCAAGCAACATTAGTAACTAGACTAGTAAAACAATCAGAATAACCTCTCTCTCAAGTAATCAAACACATGCCAAATAAATTACACATGTACACATAATTCAAAATTTAGTCAAAACACTTCTAACATACTTACTTGAAACTCATACTTCATTAATCCTGTGAAAATTGTAATGTGTGGGCAATGTCAATCTCATGCTCCATGTATACTTGTCAACTTACAATAATTGAACTAATGATTGTAATAATTTTCACAAGACAAATCATAAGCTTGCTTTTCATAATTCCTCTCCACTAATTTAGACAACTCTGATTCACTTGGATCACTAGGTCTTCACTAAGCTTGTAATGGGGCCTTTGGTTTGGCTAACAAAGAAAGGAGCAAAGATTAACAAAATAAGAGACATAATAAACTTTCACAAGATTGTTCACACTCTTGACTTTTGTTTGGATTTTCTCTATTTCTTATAATTTTGGGCTATATTACCATCACATCCCCAAACTTGTTTCCTTTTTAATTCATGAGATGTGATCCCCCCATTCAAAATATAATTCTTTACTTCACTTATTTTTCTTTTGTCCCTTATTTTCTTTTTCTCTTTTTTTTTAATATCACAGTATACTTAACTTTTCACACCCCCAAACTTATCTTCTTTTGCTTCATTCTCAGCTATAAATGACCATAAGCATAAAATATGTCTCTTAATAGGTACACATGGGTTTCTTAGGCTAAATAGGTTTGGATAATGAGGCTAAACAAGAAAATTTGAATGGTGGCTTTTTCACATGCTTTGCATATGCCATTCTTTCATAAAGCTCAATGGGGATACTAGTGACATGACTATACTAGGTTAGCTTGAAAGGCTCAAACTAATCAAAGAATGACTAAATCACTTCCAAGTAAATATGTTGTTTAGGATTTCGTCTAGAGAGATACTCAAACAAGTTCTAACATGCTTGTTGCAATCAAAATAAGTCAATGAGTTCACACCATTGTTAGCTAATTTGCATACACTTTGCATGATTATGACATCATGTGCATGAAAAATTTCCACAATCATGAAGAAGGAAAATGTTTTTGTACAAGAATCAGTAGATCATAAGGAATGCTTATCCTTCTTCCTAAATTATATGCAATGGTAATAAAAAACTCAGCATGCTAGTGATTAATAAGAGAGAAATATCCTAATTAATTTCACACATTGGCACCAAATTGCTCTTGGAAGCAAATCCTGATAGTCATAATGTAAATCTCACAATAACTGACTCAACTACTCCCCCACACTTGAACAAAACATTGTCCACAATGTGAAAATAAAATGTAAGAACTGAGGACTTTTCTATAAATTTCTAGATCACTCATCAACAGAAGGCAACATGAGAACCACCTTCACATCATAAAAACTGAACTCCTTCTATTGTAAATAGCAAGAATAGAATTAGAAGAATATGTTCAAGTAGAAAGAATGGATTTCACCATGTATTCTTCAAGCTGCAAGTTTGATGGAGAACCTCACTTAGAAAGATTGCTTAAAGGAACAAAGTGTGGTGTTGTGAATGGAGAGAAGGAAGGTAAGTGGCAATGCAAATTTATTTATTTATTTTTACACTTACCTTGGCACCGGCGGGGCCATTTGTTGTCTTGTTTTGCTCTTTGTGCTCTCCTCTTGCACCTTGTGATGCTTTTTGGCCTTGACACTTCATAAATTTCATTCTCCTTCTTCTAGCCTTTGTTGAATCACATTGTCTTGCTTGAAAACTCTACCATTGGCACCATGTAATTCCTACTTTAAATCCTTACTATTTTTGCTTCTAATTCACTTGCATTAAGTCTTTAACCTATCATGACACATAGAGAAAATTATTCCTTGCACTTAAGAAAAATTCGCAAGATAACTTAAGCAAACTACTCTAACGCTAACCTCTCTACTGAAACAACAAATCAACTTTTCCGAATAGCTAAAATCAAGTGAAAGAAAAATAAAAGCTCAAAAGCTTGGGTTGTCTCCTAAGAAGCACTATATTTAATGTCTTAGCTCGACTATGGACTTGCACATTGAATTTAAATTTGACCTTTCTATGCACTGGTTCTTTGAAACTTGGTAGTGGTGTGTAGAATTTTGGTGCTCCCAATTGATAAACATAGTTGACTGATTCATCATCTTCTAATTCATCTTCTTCAACTGTTTTTATAGACTCTCTTGAAAACTTCTCCATCATCCCATCTAGTCCATTCATCTTGAGGCCATTCTTATTCTAGTTGGAAAGCTCTATCTCCTTGAAAATATCGAACTTCACAATATGGTCTTTGAATTGCTTGAGCATGTCCTCCACCATAGCTATAAAAGAAGAAGAAATAATCACTAGAAAACAAAAATTATTGCCTATAGATGCATACCTTAAAGAATGACGCAATTGCTCCAATTCAAAATTTTCTTTAATCTCTTCCTTTTTTGACCTTTCATTAGAATTTTCAATCATCTCACATGATTTAACTTGTTGGAAAATATCTAAAGCCAGAATTTGCTCATTGGCATTACAAGGATTTTTAACAACTTTGTTTTGCAACATACACCTAGGAAATAGAATAGATGGATCATAAAGTGGTGGTGGCTTGTAGTTGAGTGGAGGGTTAATAATTAGAAACACAACACTCTTTGCATTCACCTCCTCCTCATCAACTGCAAAAACATTAGAATCGTTAAGCACATCACCAACTTTATCATGTATCACCTTATCACCTTCCAATGTTGTGATTGCTTTCACTTGCTCAGGCAGACTTTATAGCTTTCTATATGTGTCGCTCTGCATAGCTTCTACAATTCGCTCTAACTAAATTTTCATATTTTTCATGGTTGTCTTTATGTTATCAATTTGGAACCTTATTTCAGCATTTTGGGACTAAGTTTGGGTTGCCTAGATAAAACTTTGCAATGTCTCTTCTAGAGTAGTCTTCTTTGGTTAACAACAAGTCCCAACTTGAATCTGATTATGATTAATGTTCTATGAAAAATTGGAATGAATACTCCAACCATAATATGGATCATCATGGAGTGGTCGATTGTAGAAATTCTTTGCATTGGCTTATCTTGAGAATTCTATAAAACTCAAGGGCCACATCCTCTCCATTTGCTTGGCAAGCTCTGACTTAAGTCCTTCAAAGTGTTCTCCCTTCAATTCTTCCTCCTTGCAATCACAACTTAGCAAAAAGAAAGAAAGAAATAATTAACAATCCTATATACAATAAACCTACAACAAAGAAAAATAATTTATAACTAAATCGAATTAAATCATTTGGAACCATTCTCTAGCAATGGTGCCAAAAACTTGATTGTTCAAATCATAATACCTCGCAAGTGCACGATTATATAGCAGTATAGTGTGCGTGAGCAAGGGTCGATCCCATAGAGAATGGCAAACTGATTTAATCAAATTAAGTTATGACCTATAACTAACTCTAAAAGAATGGATTGCTGGTTTGAAATAATAATAATAATAAACTAAAGAGATAATAAGAAATCTAGGGCTATAAAATAAAATGGGATGAATTTCAGGTGGCAAAGGTCTAGGATTCATATTTTACCACTTAATGACTTCCCTTGCTATTTGGATATTGGATTCAATGCATGTTTGGGTTCATTCTTTCTATGATATGATTATTACTGTTTGGTGTGTGGGTTTAAATCAAGTGCTTTCACTCATTCCAATTACCTATGGTGTGTAGTATAATTGAGGTGAAAACCCATTATGATAAAAAACTAGGAACCGAGTAGAATGGTTGTATGTTAGGTGTGCGCCTTAACCTTCTACTCTTCTCATTCAAGGAAGCTCATGGTTATGTGTTAGGTGTGAGCCTTAAACATGCATAGAGAATCAGTAAGATTTATGAAATTAGTGATCAAGCAATCACACAAATCAAAAGATTGAAATTAAACCCATGAATAAAAACATAGAATTGCATTCAATAATCAATAATCCAAATAACAATGTTTATCAAGAAGGGCTACATCTTCACCCTAGAAAGATAAAATTAGTTCATGAAGAAAATTAAATATACTCCCTTCACGAATAACTTCATACTGCAAGTTTTCTTCTTGAATCTCCTTTGCTCCTTCGAATTTCCACTTTTTGCTCCACAAGGAATCCTCCAAATTCCTTCTAAGAAAAACCCTAGTCTCCTTGCTAAAGGACTCCCCAAAACTACTAAAATTAATCCCCAAAACATTAAAATTTTGTAATATAAAATAATGTTAAAAAATAAAATCCCACGGTTTGACCAACTCTGGCGCCAGCATGCTGGTCATCCCGCCGGATGCCGCTTTCACTCTAGTCTTTTCACTGCTTCGCGTGCTTTCCATCTTTACTTTATTACTCTAAAATTTCTTGCTTTCTCTCCTTGTATGCACTCTTCTAATAACCTAAACACATAAAAAAACATGTGAGAATGGCATTAAACTACTTAAAGATTTCATGAAATTAAGCCTAAAAATACAAAATATAAGTGACTAAAATTCACTCATCACAAGCCTTTCTCATGCTTTGTGGGTCGGTTACCAGAGTCTCCCACCATTTACATGTTCCAAATAACGAGGGACTAGAATTGATAGATTCCCTAGTATTTACCATAGAGAATATATAGAGAGGAAGCCTCTTTGCATATATGAGTTCTACAAGGAATGGGACTTATCCATTCACTTATGAAACAACACAACTCAATGCCCACTTGGATTTATATTACAAGGTGGACACATCATCCAAAAATAATATCTCCCACTTGTACACATTGTACAATTGATCTATCCAATCTTGTATGGTTTTTCACTTCATACAAGTAAATAGAACATGCGACCTAACAAGAAAAAGCATCAATGAAGAATATCATATTAAGTCACCATTTAACTAACACAACATTGCAACTCTACATCTCATTCATACCCCAAACAATTTGAATCACACATTATACAATATCTTTGATCCCTATTGTAATTAATATAGAGCATGTTATTATTTAAACACATTTGTACTCATGATTATATTGAAAACTCATCCAATATAATTGCTAAGCAATGAGTCACAAACTCTTAGTTTGATACTAAATGCTTTTTCTTTAGACACTAATGTCAGTCCATCTAAACTTGACTACTTTCCTAGACATGCTCCATTAAATCAAATAACACATGATTCTTAGATAACATGCTAAAGTAATAACAACAAGTTTCAACTTCATAACATAGTTTCTTGTCACAAAGTCCACTTGCGACACATACAGTATAAAATGTATACTATTGTGGAGCTCCCACTTACTTTGTCATGCTCTAACACCATATATATGTTGATCCAGCCACTCCCCAAAGCATTTGATTTGAGATTCTAACACATGAATCTCCATCTAGCACTTTACAGGCTCTATGGAGATGTGAACATACTCCATATCCAACTAGATAGCTAGTCTCATCTTAGTCTTACTAAGGTGACACCTTTTAATCTTTGCTCACTCTCTAAGCACTAAGGAGATGACATACACATAGTACCTGTTATCTTTTATGTCAAATCTTGCTTGCTATATTAGCACAAGGGCTATTGCCAGTTTGAGAAGGCTAATCTAAAGCTTGGTGACATTAGTTTTTTAGATTTTGATACATCCCTCAAAATTTCATAAATAAAACTTATGTCATTAACATGCATATTAAATCTGATACTATTCCATCAGTTGCACATACTATAAATCATGGACATGGAAACTCATCCTCGTTTCTTACTATCCTAAGAGATGGTTGCACCTCTAAGTATAAAAGTATATCTTGAAGTGACTTTTCTTTCATCTTTATCAGCAAACCCATCTAAATAACTATATCCAAAAACCATGAGGTTTCCTCCTTGATAACATAGGGCAAGATTTGCAATTCCACAAATATATTGGAATATCCTCTTAACCACAGCTCAATAAGCAATTCCAAGATTACATTGGTATTGACTAACCATACCAAGTGCAAAGTAAATATCTGGTCGAGTACACATAATAACATAAACCAGACTACTGATAGCACTTGCATATGGCACCTTAGCCATCTGTATCTTTTCTTATCTTTTCTTATTCTATTTTAGAACATCACTCAATGCTAAGAATTAGGCCTTTTTCCCTTAGAGTATCGACATGCTTTGAATAGTGCATGCAATATTGCTCTAAAATTCTTTTTATGCTAGTATCTTGAGACAGACTAAGAAGTCTCTTAGAGTGATCCCTCGAGATATTTATCTCGAGTACATAATCTGCCTGACCCAAGTCTTTAATCTCAAATATAGAAGACAACAATTCCTTAGTAGAGTTAATCAACTTCAAATCATTCCCTACTAGTAAGATATTGTCGATGTATAATGAGAGAATGAGAAACTTATTCTCAACTCTCTTGAGATACATACAATGGTCATCCTCAATCATTCTAAAGACAATGAAAATAATGATGTCTTGAAATTGAATGTACCATTGCCTAGATGATTGTTTCAGGCCATAAATGGAATGTTTTAATTGACATACTTTGCATTCTTGTCCCTTAAGCTAAAAATCCATTGGTTGATCCATATATATTTTCTTGGTACCCTGACCCTGCCTATGCTATTTAGGTTGTATGGAAAATTTAGAATCCTAAAGGTATGGAAAAATAAAAAATATTATGCAAGAGCAAAAAATAAATTTAGTGAAATATGCAAGCACAAAGATAATAAAGACATAAGGATTATAGTGGTTCAGGCCCTCTATTGGCACCTACTTCACTCTTGAAGGTTTACCAACCTTGGGTTCCACTATAACCCATGGAATCAGAACATCCCTTGGTTTTATGAGCTAACCAAGAACTCTACACTAATTTTATGAGCTCACTAAGAACTCTATAATGATGGTTTTCATGAGCTCAGCACCAACTCTTACAATGTTGCTTTTCTCTTTGAGCTCACCAATAAACTCATATACATTGGTTTCTAAGCTAACCCAAAACTCTAACTTTATAGATAGATATAAAAGTAAATGCCTCTAACTAGGCCTAATGGTGTACATAGATTAAGCTCAAATAAACAGATATACAAAATGCTAACAGTGCTTTCGATCTCCCTTGATGAGTAGAAGATGGATCTTTGAAGCTCTTTGTTCATTTCAACTTGTTGGAGCTTCTGAACTCTTTTATTAGACTTTGAGTTTCTATGGATTATTTATGTTTAATCCTCTCAAAAGTTTGTTTCTCTTCTTGGGAACTTCTATTTATAAGTTCCAATTTCAAATCTCGTTGTTAAGCCCCTTTTTCTCATTTTTCTGACCATTCAAAAATGTCTCGATAGACACCACATAGTGCTACCTCATTGGACCATTTCGGAGCCTTCGAAGCTACCTTTCCCTCTAAAGTTCCTTTCTTCACCTCCAAAGCTTCCTCTAAAGTTCTTTTCTTCACCTCTGAAGCTTCCTCCGAAGTTCCTTTCTTCACCTCTAAAGCTTCCTTCTTCACCTTCGAAGCTTCCTTTTATACCTCTGAAGCTTCCTCCTAAACTAGAAATCTCAGCAATATTATTATTATTAGATTAAATTAAGTCATTAACAAGTTTTATTAATCATCAAAACTAGATCCTCAGACTCAACATTCTCCCCCTTTTTATGATGACAAAACTTAATGACTTGAAATTAAAAAAATGCTAATGAACTAATGAGAACTCCCCCTAAATGATTGATACAATAAGTATAAGGAAGTCTAATTTGTTGTAGCCCGCTATGCTAAGACTGGTCCATATTAAAAAAAAAATTAAAAATTCAGTTTCTACTTCTTCTCCCCCTTTAAATCACTTTCCCTCAAATGCAACAAGTCTCAACATTCTCCCCCTTTTTGTCATAATCAAAAAGGTCTACAGGAGGAGGAATTTATCATCAATCTATGGTATGAGGGATTGAACTATTCTTCCCCAATAATGCATGATCCTGCACTTCATTCTCTATGTTACCCCTATCATGCATAATCTAATAGCTTTATTTCTCACATTCAAACCAAAGTTCATCTAGATGTTAATAGTAAATCATCCATAATGATGATTATAAAAGGAATGACTAGGAATGGAATTCCTCTTTGAGACCTTGAACCGTGAAGTTTCCTAAACAGGCTTAACTTATGCCTTGAGACTATAATGACATTAAGTTAATTTCATTTGGTCTAAGTAGTAGATGATTATCTATTAGGCTCTTCTTGCATAACCATATGTAAGATGGTTTTCTTGTGAGAGATAAAGTGATGAAGGCTAAAGTGAAATAACATAAATATAAAGAATTAAGGATAGGAAATACAATACTTGCACCTACCTAGCTGCCTCAAATAGATTAATGTTTCCATTGTCCACAATTGAGGAGCTACTTCTTCTCCTATTATAGCTACAATTAGAAGGTAGTTATACATAAATGAACTTCTTCTTCTGCATTTTCATTTTGATTTATTTCCTCTTCTTCTACACATTTACAATTGTCTATTGCATTTATAATTTTCTTCTTTTTCTTCTTCTTTGGTAGGGTTTTAATTTTCTTAGAGAGAATTTTTATGATCTCTGCATCATTTTTCTCCCCCTCACTACCTGAACAATTTGTACTTCCATGGTCATACTCTTGCTTTATCTTCTTCTCTTATTTCTCATTCTTCAATACTTCATGGTCATCAAGGATCCCATCAGTTCTGCAACTGAGAGCCTGTTCAAATCTTTGGCCTCTTCAGTTGCTATGATTTTTGGCATCCAATTGGCTAAGAGAGACCTTAAAATCTTTTTAACTTGCTGTGAACAAGAAATCGCATGGCCTAAACTTTTTAAGCTATTAGTGAGTCTCATAAATCTAGAAAATATATCAGATATAGACTCATCACTAAGCATGCAGAACACTTTATATTCTTAGACAAGCAAACTAATCTTAGCTTCTCTAACCTGGCTTGTCCCCTCATAAACTGCTTGCAAATGGTTCCAAATTTCTTTGGCAGTTTCATACAAGGATATCTCTCAAATTCAGAAAGAGAGAGAGCACAATATAGAGCATTCTTAGCTTTGCATTCAACTAAACTGCTCTAATGTTCTGGTTTGTCCATTTACTCACTTCTGAAGGAGAGAGTAACACTCATTCTTCTACTATTTTCCATAACCTATAACTATTGGCAATCAAAAAATTCTTTATCTTCATTTTCCAATAGTTATAATGTGCCTCATCAAAATATGGAAATCTGATGGTTGATTGACCCTCCTTGATTCCACCAAAATTGTTTGTTATACAAGATCACACTAAGGTAGAGATAAAATTGTGAATCCCAATATTAATACCCTTCTCAGATACCAATTGTTGGTCCCCTAACCTTGCCTATGTATGCAAATTGTATGGCAAATCTAGAATCCTAAAGATATGTAAAAAATAGAAAAGATTGTGCCAGAATAAAAAATAAATGCATTGAAACACACAAGCATAAAGATAATAAAGACACAAGGATTATAGTGGTTTGGGCCCTCTCTTGGCAACTACTCCACTCTCCAAGGTTTCCAACCTTGGATTCCTCTATAACCCATGGAATTACAACTTCTCTTGGTTTTACAAGCTAATCAAGAACTCTACATTGATTTCATAAGCTCACCAAGAACTCTACAATGATGCTTTTCACAAGCTCACCACCAACTCTTACAATGTTGGTTTTCCTTTGAGCTCAACAACCAACTCATATACACCGATTTCTGAGCTAACTAGTAACTCTACCTTTACAGATAGATGTACAAGTAAATGCCTCTAATTAGGCCTAATGGCATACATAAATTAAACTCAAATAAACAGATATACAAAATGCTCACAATGCTTTCGATCTCCCTTGATGAGTAGAAGATGGATCTTTGAAGCTCTTTGTTTATTTCAGCTTATTGGAGCATCTACACTCTTTTTGAATTTGAGTTTCTATGGATTATTTATGTTTAATCCTCTCAAAAGTTTATTTTTCTTCTTTGGAACTTCTATTTATAAGTTCCAATTTCAAATCTAGCCATTGCGCCCCTTTTTCTAATTTTTTTGACCATTTAAAAATGCTTCGATAAACACCACACAACGCTGCCTCATCGCTCCATTTTGGAGCCTCCACAGCTGCCTTTACCTCCGAAGCTTCCTCCAAAGTTCCTTTCTTCACCTCCAAAGCTTCCTCCAAAGCTTCCTTCAAAGTTCCTTTCTTAACCTTTGAAGTTCCTTTCTGCACCTCCAAAGCTTCCTTCAAAGTTCCTTTCTTAACCTTTGAAGTTCCTTTCTTCACCTCCAAAGCTTCCTTCTTCACCTCTGAAACTTCCTCCTAAACTAGAAATCTTAGCAACACTATTATTAACCTAAATTAGGTCATCAACAAGTTTTGTTAATCATCAAAACTAGATCCTCAGACTCAACATATTTCTTCATCTAGTTGTTCATTGAGAAATGTGGTTTTTACATCTATTTAGAATAATTCCAAATCTAGTAGTGTAATGATAGCTAGAATGAGGCAAATAGAAGCAATTCACCATAGGAGAAATTTTTTCTTCATAATCAATAATCTCCTATTGGATATGACCTTTCACTACAAGGTGGGCCTTATTTTTGTAAATTAATCCATTAGCCTTGCACTTTATTTTAATAACCCATTTATTATTAATATTTTTGCCCTAGGCAAAAGATCAACCAACTCCTATACATTATTCTTAGTTTTTGAAGTCATTTCTTCCAACATAGCATTTAGCCATTTATCAAAGGTAGGTGATTTTATAGCCTCATGAAAATAAGCTAGCTTATCATCATCCTCAATAATACTCAAGAATGACTCGCCTCCAATTTCAAAGTGATGATGTGGAACAATTCCATGTTTGCTTCTCCATATTTTTGTTGAGACTAGGTGTGTAGTTTTGATGATAACAAAACTTGTAAATAACTTGAACTAAAGCTAATGAAGTTGTGCTAGGACTTTGAGTGACAAAGGAGACCTGAAAGGAGATAAAGAAGGACTACATAGGTCTATTAGAACCACTAGAATAGTGTTCTAAAGTCTCAGACCTACAAAAGAAAGTTATAGAGGAGAGCCTAAGGCTATAGAGGTCTATAGCACTCACTATATTGATGGGTGCTCCAAGTCACGATGTCTAGAGGTCTGTAGACCTCTTTGTGAAGATTGTATTCTATAGAGGCATGGGTAGAGGAGAATTAATAAAGTTCTTCAAAGGATATGATCATTTATAGAGGAAAGGTTACATCTACAGAGGTTTGTAGTCATAATGGTCAGAAAATTTGATGTGATGTTTCATAATGGTTAGATTTCAAATGGTCCTCTTCTAAATGCTCAAAAGCCTCAAAACTTATTAATAGAAGTTTCATTGAAGAAGAAGAAGGTTCTTGAGGATTCTAAGGCTAAACATGAATCAATCATAAGAGACCTAATCAAGTCTCCAAGTGCATTCACTCCAAGGCACTCCAATGATTAAAGTGCTTAAAGTTACATCAAGTCCATCTAGAAAGGAGTTTGAAATAGAGTATGTTGGTCTTGTTGACTCAAGAGGGGGGGGCGGGTGAATTGAGTCTTTTAAAACAAGTTAAAGATTAAGGTGCTGAAAGGGTGGATAACCAAGCATGTAGCACAAGAGAAGGGTATTTTTATAGTGGTTCGGCCTAACACGATACCTACTCCACTCTTTGGGTCGGCTTCACTTGCTGCACTTAGGTTCCACTAATCACCTATTGGTTTTACAAGCTCATTAACAAACTCTAAACACATTAGTTTCAAAGATCACCAACAAACTTTACACATTGATTTCCAAATCTATCAACAAACTTATACACTATTAGTTTTCAAGCTTACTAATAAAGTTATACAAGATCAGCAAGCCCCTTGCTTGCTATCTTAAACAATAAAGTTTTTTAAAGAAAATGCCTCTTACACAAGAAGAGATGTACAGAAATGAAAATGCAATGGAAATAAATGTATTTCAATAAATACAGAAAATATCAAACTCCCTTAAGTTATTGTAGAGAATGTTCTTTGAATGCAAATGGCATTTTACACAGTGGAGTTGGAAGAAAAACTTTAATGTCTAAGTGAATGCTCTGTGTTTTCTTTTAGAAAATTTCTAAATCTTCTATCTCTCATGAACAAGTTCTCTTTACTCCTTTTAAACTAGGATTCAAAATCCGCCCATTGGAGAAAATGGCGTTCATTAAATATGAGCATTTTTTTAAGATTTTCTACCCATTGAAGTGCTCTTGCGGGGTTCTCTTTGTATGAAGGCTTTGCATAGTCCAAATTTATAATTTTAGACTAAGTGAATTGTTCATAACTTATGTTTATTTTCATTTAGTAATGTTCAAATATGAGTTCCCGTGTCTAAAGTAAAATTTTGGACTGATAGACGGGTGAATTGCCTTTGCTTGCTCAAGTGATCTTCAACTTCATCCAAAGATGAGTTAGCAATGTTTAAAGTAAAATTTTGGACCGAGCAACTTTTGTAATGGCACTTGGGATTTTTGGACTTGGAATTTTGGCATCTTGGCTTCTTTCTTCAACAGTTCCTGAAATTGGTTCTGTTATGTCCGAACTTGGTTCTATAGTGTCCGAACTTGGTTTTGTAGTGTCCAAACTTTGTTCTACTATGTCCGAACTTGGTTTTGCAGTGTCCGAAAATAACCTGCTATATCCAAAATGGCGTGACGTCTATCTGAAGCATTTTCCTAAACACTTCTTCTGTCCAAACTTTGACATCCGTCTAATAGATCTCAACAGTGTCTGAGAATACTTCCAAAGTGACTTAGAAGCTTATAAATGATGCTTGGTAGATTTTTTTGAGCATTTACATTTTCTTCATAGTGGATCTTGTTTCTAATATTATCTTGTGTGTAGTCCACTTAAGTTATTTCCCTTACAGATTATTCATTACTGTACATTAGGAAAATATTGATCATTAGCATAAACATTCACTCACATGCTTTTACTCATTATAAAAACTTGGTTGGCTAAACACATTCATCATCAAAATCTATCAAAGTAAAGGAGGTTTGGATTAGCATTCTTCCCCTTTTTGATGATGACAAAACATTTGAGTGAAATACCTTTCAAGAAAGATAAATCATGTAATCCAAAAAAAATATAAAGACATGGGAACTAAATAAATATGTATGTGTAGCTCCCCCTTACAATGTGCATTCATATTACTAAACAAAGATATATCAAATGCATAAGCTCCCCCTTAATGAATGCATATGATTTATTAAACATACAAAGAACTTCTTTTGTTAATTAATCATATAGTTTCTATCATTTTTCATTATACAGCTACTATCTCCCCCTTTTTGTCATGATCAAAAAGGCATAGAGGAGGAAAGTATACGCAAGACAAAATGTGCATTAAAATAAAATACTCAAAATAAACACAAAAAGATATTTCATTTGATTTGAATACAACTAGAGTTACAAACAGAAATACACTCTAATGTATTTCATTATAAATGGAGTGCTAATCTAATAGTGAAAGGTACAACAGAGATGGTGTGGATGGAAGAAAAGGTGGGGTAGAGAGATTGAGGTGGAGCCTGATTATAATCTTTTAAAAAGTTTGAAATCATGCTTAGGCATACATCCATTACTTTTGGTAAGATCACATCTGAGGAACCAAAGTTTTGGAAGGGGAGAAGGGGGTTCCTGCTGGTGTTGCTTCTCCCTCCTAGTCTTCGGCCTCAAAAAATGGTAATGTTGGAAGTAGGGCCTTTGGACTTGCATGAAGATGGTTCTGGAATCTCCAAAGAACGTAATATCTCTTGTAGATATACATCTAGTTCTTTTACCTTCTTCTTCGAAGACATCATGAACTTCATCAAATCCATTAGAAGAACTATGTCCAATCTAAAATATCTCAATAACTTCTCTATCAACATTGCTTCACCTCAAGGAATTTTCCTCTATACATTTTGCACTTGTTTTTTCTCTGCTTGTGATCTTCATTGCACAGACTGAGTTCTCTCTTTTCCACTCTTTCCTTGGCAGCGTATGGATGAGGATGAATTAATATGCATGAATGTAATAGTAAGACATTTCTAGGGGGTTCTTATGAGGTTCTAGTAGATTCTCGAGAAGATTTTGAATGAATTTTTGCTAAATATGGTTAAGAGATAAGCATTCCAATGAAGAATGTTTAATTCCAGCAGGAAAATGAGACTTTTCCTCTGAATGAGGGCTTAGGCACTTTTGAAAGATAATCAACAACACCAAGTATTTTGAACATAGAAAGGACTTTTGGCTTAATCCGAAATTACAATTTCAGACAAAGATGGTTGTGCCTAGATAGAATTTCGGATGGAATTGGATAGTATGAAGTGAAGTTTCATAATGTCCAAAAGTATGTCTTAAACTGCATTTAAAACTATTCTAAACATGAAATTGAAACAAGAACATTATCATAGAAAATTTGCAGAGGAGTGGAATTCCAATTTGAGATTAGAAGCTGTAAAGCTTTCTAAATAAACTTAACTTATGCTTTAGGATTGTAATAATCTTAAAGATCAATTTCATTCATTATAGTACATCATCTCAAATCATGTGTATGGCATTGAAATCATATAGCGCATAGAATAATCATTCAGATCATATTTATGCAAACAGAACATGATGATTAAGAAATTTATCATTGTGCATGTGGATCTATCACTTCTAATTACCTTCTAATCATATAAAATATGTATTTTAGGAATGATTTATTTAAAATGTCTGCTAATTGATTTTCAGTTGGTATAGACTCTAAAAAGACATTATGATTGTGGACATGATCTCTTATAAAATAGTGCTTGATCTTTATATGCTTAGATCTAGAGTGCATGACTAGATTCATGGTCAAACTTATAGCATTGGTATTATCACATCAGATTGGCGTATCAACAAACTTCAAACCATAGTCACCAAGCTGTTGTTTCATCTAGAGAATTTGTGCATAACAACTTCCAACTGCAACATATTCAGTCTCATTAGTTGACAGTACAACAGATGTCTGCTTCCTGGAGAACCATGATATGATCATGCTTCCAAGAAACTGATAAATCCCTAATATACTCTTCCTATCTACTTTATAACCAACAAAATTAGCATTAGAGTACCCAACTAGCTTAAAATTTCCTTAAACCAAATTGGGAGTATCTAAAAGGTATCTAAAGATTCTTTTGACAATAATAAGATGTGATTCTTTAAGATTTGAATGGAATCTAGCACATTTGTAGACACTAAACATGATATCTGGCCAATTGATGATAAGATACAATAGAGATCCTATCATACTTTTATAAAGTTTTTGACAAATAAATTTATCTTTTTTGTCCTTGTCCAATTTGATGGAAGTACTCATTGGAGTTCCAAACCTTCTTCCATCTTTAAGATTGAATTTTCTCAGCAGTTCCTTTGTGTACTTAGCTTGGTGGATGAAAATTTACTCTTTCATTTACTTTACTTACAGTCCTAGAAAGAAGTTTAATTCTCCCATCAAACTCATTTCAAATTCTCCTTGATTAACTTGAAAACCTTGAAAAAGATTTTCATTAGTAGCTCCAAATATAATATCATCTATAGATATTTGCACAATAAGATTATCATTCATAGTATGCTTAATGATGAGTGTGATATCTACTTTACCCCTTGAGAAACCTTTCTCAATCAAAAATATGATTAGCCTCTCATACCACTCTCTAGGAGCCTATTTCAAGCCATAGAGAGATTTCGTAAGTTTGAAGACATGGTTAGGATCATGAGGATCTTCAAACCCAGGGGATTGTTCCACATAAACTTCTTCATTAATCAAACCATTTAAAAATGCAAAATTCACATCTAGCTGGTAAAGTTTAAAATTCATGAAAGATGCAAATGCCAACAATATTTTAATGGCTTCTATCCTAGCAATAGGGGTGTATGATTCATCAAAGTCTATCGCATATTTTTGACAGTACCCCTTTGCTACTAATCTTTCCTTGTTCCTCACTACTAAACTAGATTCATCAAGTTTGTTCCTAAAGACCTATTTGGTTCCTATAACAGTTTGATGGTTGATGAGCCCATATTTTATCATGTTTTAATAACTAAATTCACATGTTTTGTATCCTTAATTGATATAATTTTATTGGTTTTGATTATGTGTTGCATTTAATAGACTTAGTTTCAGTTTTAGGTGATAAAACTATTAAAGAAGACAAAAGGTTTCACTTTAAGACAATTTTAGGTACATACGGAAATTGATTCAGGAAAAGTGTACAACATAAAAGTTCTATACCTTCCAATTACCTATCCAATGAATCAATAATCAAAGTATTTGGATATTAAATGTGGACAATATGGCTAAAATACTACAATTGTCTAACACTTTAGACTCGGGGAATTTAACAAAGGCGCCACTTGTATTCAATTTTTGATAAATATTTAGGTCGATTTGGAAAATATTTTTAACATAAAAGTTGTAGAACTTGAAGTTAAATTTTCAAAACAAAAATAATCAAATAATTTAGACATCTCATGAGAAATAAATGGTCAAAATAGTAGACACTACTCTTGGACATGGTGGACAGCAACTCTCCAAGCCATGGCTTAGCACGCCAGTGCGTTATGGAAGTGCAGAAACTTAATATTTTAGATATTTTTTGTATTTTATGTGCAATATCACTTTGAAAATCCATATGGAGGTGCAAAAAACACTAAATTGGGTTATTTAAGGAGTTTTGAACACAGAAATAATGAACTTGGAGAGGAGAAAGTGGCGACACATATCTTTAGAGGAGAATTCTACAAGGGAGAAAGAGGGAGATTTCAAGTTCTGCAACATGAGTATTTTGAATATTATTTTTCTTATTTTTAGCATAAACTAAATTTCTTTCTCTAAATATAACCCTTCTTGATATTCTTTGCTAACATGGATAGTTGGTTTCAATTCAATATCATCTTGTTTCATTCATTTTGCTAAATGCAATCACCTAATTTATTTAATTGCTTAATCACCAATTATGTGAATTAGCTTAATTATCTTTGAGTACCCAGTTAAGGTAGATGCTATATGCTAAACATGTACAGTGCTCTCTTGAATGAATGAGCAGATGGTTAAGGTAGATGTCATATGCTAAACTATTCTACTTGGTTCATTAAGTCCCTCTGATCTTCATGAGTTTTCAACCTCAATTACACTACATGCCATAATTAATTAGAATGGGAGAAAATACTTGATTTAAAACTGGGCACATAATAGTAATAATCATATATTAGATGGAACAAACCCAAGATAATGAATTGAAACCAAAATCCCAATAACAGAGGATATCATTGAGTGGTAAAATTGGATCCCTAGACTCTTACAACTTATAAATCTCTTTTATATTACTCGCTGCCATTGTTTTCTATTATTTCACCTTATGATTTGATTTGTTTTAGTCATTAATGCATCTTTAGATTTAGAATAGTTTATTCAATAATTGAGTATAATTGAATCAATTTAAATAGTTCTCTGTGGGATCAACCCTTGCTTTGCACACTATACTATTATACACTCATGCACTTGTGAGGAATTATAATTTGACCATCAAGTTTTTGAGACCATTGCTAGGGAATTGATCTCAAATTGATTTGATTAAATTAGTTATAATTTTTATTATATTTTATAATATTTAGGATTTTTAGTTGTTTAATTTTCTTTCTTTTTATTGAGCTGTGATTGTAAGGAAGAAGAACAGATGAGAAAATACATGGAAAATAGGTTGGCTCAACAAGCATAATAACTGATAAAAGAGTTTGCACGCCTTTTGATTGGGATATCTATAACACCTAGTAGCATTAAATTGTGGATTATTATTGAAAAGTTATAATTTTGCATTTTATACAGTGAGTAAATTGAAATTTTAATTTGGATTAAGAGAAATTGTGAACTTCAAGATAAAATGGTACATGCTATATTTAATATGCACATGTGAAAGTAATGCTATGATTAAATTACAGTTGATAAACCCAAATGTAGGGTATTTTGATGATTAATTAATGAAAAAATTATGAGCTTAATGCATGAGAAGTTTAGAAAATTTTGTGACATGATGCATAATTTAAGATGGAAATTAATGTGTATATGTTTCAATAATTATGTGATATTATTTTAATTATGCAAGGGACTTATTGCATTTTGTGGTTACAATTTATGTGGTAAAATCATATGAAAATTAGTGGAAAAGAATGAAATTAAATAAAGGAAAGATTGAAAAAACTCAAAACTGTATGTGTATTTTAAGAAAATGCTAAATTTGGAAAATGGGTCATCTGTGTTCAATTTTTTCACTGAGATAATGGATGAATTAGAACAATTGTTCAACATAAAAGTTGTATAGCTTGAAATTATATTTGTAACTAATCAATAATTATATTGTTTGTATATAAAATAAAAAATTTAAGGTTAATACACTGAAACTACTCCAAATACTGAAAAATGCTGAAAATAAAGTGATTAGTCACTTTAATTAAATTTTTAGAAATATTTTTGGGATGATTTGGAAAACCCTGTCAACATGAAAGTTGTAATACTTAAAGTTATATTTTAAATGCTTAAAAAATCATGTCAATTGGATATTGTATGAGAGAGATATCATCAATTTAGTGAAACTATGTATGATAATCGTGGGTTATGGGCAGCGATTTGGCCCAATATATCCCCGAATTTTAGCCCATTCTTCACTATTTCTTCTTCTTTCCTCCCTTGCTCTGACCCCTACCTAAACCCACCATTTTTCATAATTTCTCCACCCCATTTTATCATGATTTGGCTAGGGAAATTTCTTATTGATATATAAAAATGATTGAATACCTCCCTAAAACCCTTTTTTGTTGCTTGGACGGTTGTGGGTGGAAGAAAAATCTATTTTCTATAATTAGTGGAGCTCCCTCGAAGTGTTACAATTGGATTCTTTTTTAGGGATGGAGGCCACACATGGAAACCAAGGTATGTGTGTTTCTTTTCAATCAAATTTCAATTTTATTTTACTGGGGTTTGAAACCCATTCGTGAATAGTAATTTTAGGGTCTTTTGGAAGTTGATTTGATGCAACTTCATGGGGGAAATGATCAAAGTGAAAATGGCAGCAATAAGGTGGCAATCTGGGTGTGATTAGGGGTGTATATTGTTGTCCACTTTGTAGGCAGCAATATGCTTCGTGATGATGGATGTGTGGATGTGATTAAAGCATGGGGTTGTATAATTGATTAAATTAGAGCCTGATGTGATTGTTTATGATGATATATTTATGATGATTATGTTAAATTTATATTATAAATGCTTGAAAGGTGCCGGGGATCTAGCTAGGTTGCTGAAAATTTAGACTAAAATGATGTATAAAATGGAAAAGGAATTAACTTAGATTGTGTACTTGAAACCCACAAAGAAAGTCTTTATTGAAAGATGTTTAGAACCCCAAATAATCACTTTCAATTCGAAATATAAAGCTGGATTTTGTAACCCTTGTAAACCAAGTTAAATATGGGTTCAAGAGAGTTACTTTGTGTATATGAACTTGCCTAATAGTAGACATGAGTGGGATGATGTCTAAAATATCAGAATTAGGCCCAAAGCATGGTATTCAAGTGGAGAAATAGGTAAAAAGGTGATTTGGAGGAAAAATCCTAAATTTTTTACATATCTCGTGAGTTGAATAGAAATTCTCATTGAAAACATATGTAAATTAAATGTTGATGCATGTTGCATGTATAGGGTCTCTTGAGCATGGATTTGAAAGCCAAGCTTTTGAATATGAGGCTTGTAAGTGAATTCTTCACTAAGGTAAGTAGGCTACCATCTTTGTCTATTGAATGCATGAATGGGGATATAGAATATCCCGTTGTTTGAAATTCGGGCTTGTATATTTTTTTTTTGGGATTGTTGATATCCCTTACTAGTCTAAAGAATGAGATTTATGATATTTTATAATTACTGAATGTCAGGGATAGGTGTTATCCATTATTTTAGGCATTAAGACATTATTTTTGTGTATGAATGTTTAAATGTGAGGGATCGAGAGTATCCATAGATTGAAATAGTGAGTGATTATGATATAAGGTGATTGAATTGTGTACTAGGGATAATAAATATCCCAGTCTGTGATTCTTTTGAACATGTAAATGGATTTTGGAGATAAAGAGTATCCTAGGTTTTTATACTAAATGATATGTATCTGTAACACTATGGTGTTGAAATTTGGGAGAAATTCTTTGCATTTCAATAAAGTGAAGAATTGAAGTGATAAACAATGATTTATAAGGAAATTTGTTATGGAAAACTGAATTGAATAAAAAGAATAACTTCATTAGTAAAGTGAAAAAGAACTTAAGTGGTCATTTTGAGTAAAGTTATGTATATGACTTGAATGACCAATGTAGCATGATTATTATGTATAATGTGATGTGTATGAGATATTGAATCAAAATTTGGAGATGATTTTTCAATTTTGGACTATTGAGTTGAATATTAAATAAAAAGAACTCAAGTGGTGAATTTGAGCAAAAGATTATCTAAGATCTATGTGAATGATCTAACATGGTCATTATGTGTATTGTAATGTTTGTGAAATATTATTTTGGGTTTTGGATGTAACTTGGAATAAAAATAGTATATGGAGTTACTTATGAAAGAAAATTTGGTTAAAATGAACTGAATAGATAATTTTTGATAATTGACCTCAAATGAGATAGAAAATAGCATGAACATATTTTGTTTTAGGTATGTGATGTGGGGGGAATCTTGGTTTAATATTTGGATGCATTTGAGAATGAAAATGGCATGTGAAGTCATTATAGTAGGAAAAAATTTAGAGAAATTTCGTTAAAAATAACTGAATGAGTAATTTTTAGAAATTGACTTCAAATAAAGTGATAAATAGTATTAAATAGTCTTATTTCATGTATCTGATGTGTGAGAAGTGATTATTGGGAAATTTGAAGTATTTTATGTAAAATGGGGACTGCTGATTTTTCATAAGTGAAAAAACTGAATTTGGAAAAAGGGTTCATTGTGATTGAATTTGGACATAAATAATGGACTAATTTGAAAGAGTATTTAACATGAAAGTTATAGATCATGAAATTATCTATCCAATGAAAGAAAATTCACAATTCCAATATCATATGCGAAAGTTATGACTAATGTACTGAAGTTGTTCTAAATAAGTGAAAAATAATAAGATGAATGTTATAAGTAAACTTTATAGAAATATTTGACATATTTGGGGGCTGATTTTGGAAAATTTGTTAATATAAAAGTTCTATCCCTTGAAGTTATCTTTCCAATGCCTCAAAAATTAGGTCATTTGGATATCATATATAAAATTTATGCTCAAATTACTACAAGTGTATTGAGACAGCATGTTAATGTCGCGACACAGTAATTCAATATCGCGACACAAGAATTCAATGTTGGGACATAGGTTTTCTATGTCACAATACTGAGTAGGTAGTGAAGTTTGTATCGCAACATGGGTTTTATATGTTGAGACACTGACTCTGTGGCACGCCGGAGCACCAAAAAATGCGACATTTTAAAGCCCTAAACCCATTTTAATTTCATTTCAGCATTCCGTTTCATCCTTTAATGCTGTTCCCATGTTCCCTAAACCCTATTTAATCAATTTTCTTGCTTGATTAGTTAGGAAATAACTTGATTTAGATGGGTAATCAAGTTTACATGTTTCTCAGCTTGGGTTTCAATGTTTACATGATAGGCAATGGAAGCAGATCCGATTTTGTTCAAATGGAAAGTGCTACTTCAAGTTTTAACCTTGAATTCTTGCCCATGAGCGATAGCCATGCATGGATTTAGTGGTAAGTTGCTTTTCTTTGGCCAAAATTATTATTTTACTAAACTATGGTTTTGTAGAAATTGGGAACAATGGAATTAGGGTGAAATTACATAGTTTATGTTGCATTAAGCATGAGGAAAATGATTTTATGGGTCGATTATAGTGATCTAGGCATGATAATCAATGGATTTGGCTTGCTAGGGTTTCTACCCAATCCATGAACAGTAATTTTCCCCAATTTGGTAGTTTATAAGTAATAATTATGGGGAAAATTGATTAAGACATGAATTAAACTATTTTGAGAATTGTTTGGGTTGTTTGGGATTGAAAATTTTGAATTTTGTACAAAGACCCAATTTGGGTTAAAAAGGATTTTGACTATAAAGTATTTAAGTGACAAATTGGGCGAGTTGAGGACTTAACTAGCTGATTTATTTTGATCATTGAGGTTAATGGCCCAATAATTATGTTGTATAAGGATTTGGATTTCATATAGTTAAATATGAAAATTATTTAAGATTCTCTATTGAGAAAGATGAGTTTAGTCATAAATCATACTCATTAGTTTGGAAGAAACTAGTTCGAGCTATGTTTCTAATGAATGAGATTTTATCCTATACAAGATGATCTAAGAAGGATGAAAAGGCATAGAGTTGGAGGAATGGTTTGGAGCTAAGAATTTGAGGTAAGTAGGCATTTGTTTCCATTGAATGGATAGGGATAATGTATATCCCATTTGTTTGAAATTCGGGTATGTATGTTTTGATTGGGGTAGTGGATATCCCATATTTGTTTAAGTTGATGTTGATTGGAATATTTGATATTTTCATTGATATGGATGTTTAATGTGACGGATGGATAAGATCCCTTTGTTGTATATTTAAATTGATGATTGATTCAATATGAGCTTATTTGATTGGATGGAAATAACATGAAACTTTGATTTGGAAATATTGATTATTTGATATGGAACGTGCTAATTGTGGATTAATTATTGTTTAATACATTTGTCTACTTACTGAGTTGCCCGGACTCACACCTTCTTATTTATTTTTTTAACTAATAGGCTAGGTGAAGATTTCCCAAATGTAGATTGGGATTGTTGAGTAAGATGAAAGACTCTTTAATTATGGTATTTAGAATTGTAATTGGTTGTGTATTTGTATTATATTTAATGGATTCAAATGATGTATAATAAGATATAATAGCATGTCTTAATGATTTAGTTATCAGTTTATTAATTGATTTTAAGGATGTAGATTACCATCATGATTCTACTCAGATCTTGGGTTGTGGGTGGGTGGGTGTATATGTTTAGAATTTATATTATTACTTTATTATAATTGATAAATAATTGTACAGATAAACCCTAATAAATTAGGGGATATTCAGTCCTTTTTCTGAAGAAAATAATTGAGTTCCAAAATGGAACTCAAGCACCCCCACCCTAAAAGTGGGCAAATTGAGGTGAAATACAATGTAAAATAATAAGTCATGCCTCGGAAGGTGGGGTATGACAGTATCATACCATGTTATATAAATGTGTGTATTAATAAAATGAGGAACATTCTATGATAAATTATAATTATGATGGTGTACCTGAATGGCACAATTTTGTATTTTATGCTTGTTGAACATAATGTTGATATGTGGTGCCTGCATGGCATGTTATCTAACTTCTGTTACTATATGCATGAAAGGCGTAGGGCATGCATGGAATGAATGAGAATTTATTCCTCATGATATGATTATTTTGTGTTGTTCATCTCAGGACAAGATGATAATGTATTGTATTTATAATGATGAATGAAAATAGGAATATACTATTATTTATGCATGTTCTGGGTTAGAACATGTATATTGATTAATTATTTTTTGTTATTTATGTCTACTTACTAAGTTGCCCAAACTCACACCTTTTTATGTTAAATTTTTAACTGACAGGTCAGGTAAAAAATCCCAACCGAGGATTGGGACAAATGAACAAGATTTGAAGATGGTTAGATATGGTAAAATGAAATGGGGATTGGAATCTTTAATGTAAATATAATTATAATTGATTCAAAGATTGTATAATTATATATTAAGGATCTCACGTATGTAAATGAAATATAATAACATGTTATAGTAATTATTCATGATATTATAAATGGATTTGTATTAATCCTGAAAAATGCATTGCCATCATATTCCAGTTCTGAACTTGGGCAGAGTTGTAAGTGTGGGTTTGGGTGTTTTAGATATAATTGTTATTTTATAGTTATAGAAATGTACATTTTATTTGATTTTATACATGTATATCATGAATAAATGTTCATAATATAAGGTAGACTCTGCAGGATTTTAGACAAGATATTTCCCTTAAGATTTAGAAAATGATGAGGTTATGATAAGATTTTTCTTAAAAAAAAGGAAAATGGTAGCATTCCGCATCAGCCCTGGTAGTGCAAGGTGAAAACGTATAGGGTGGGTGTGCAGGGCATTACAGATAGTATCAGAGCTGAGTAGGTATCTGATAGGATAAGCTCAAGTTATGATGGCAATAGTTATTACATGGAGATAAGAAGTGACATGCCAAGAATATATAAAAATAATTGTGTTGGAATATTAAGAAGGCATGAGAATGGAAATAGTGGGCATGTAAACGATAATTGGGAAGTGAAATGGTCATGTATAGGTAATGTATATAGTCATTGTGACTTGATATGATTATGTATGAATGATATCTATAGGAAATGGCTATGTTAGTGCTGTTATAGCACAAATATGATTGAAATGAATATTGATATTAATGATATATTTACTATAATCAGAGTGGTGCAGTAAATGCATGGTAGTGTTCATATGTGCATCATATGGGAAGGTTGATATATTGTTCTTTATGGTATATTTGACATGGAATGTTTAAATGTCATGTTACATAGTGTGTGTTGAATAAATGAAACTATGAAGTTTCATGTATAGGTATTAGAAACTAAAATATAGTTTAATTGTTTGTTTGCTTGTAATGGAATCATTAAATTCCTTAAGAGAAGGTGAGATGTAAACCTTGTTGGTTGTTTAATTATCTTGATGGGACACGGCATGTGATGATTGCCATGCTCCAGATATGCATTTGGGTGAATGGTTGAATAGATACTATAATGCGTGCATATCATAAACTATGGGTAACATTTGAGGAATGTTATGATTGTAATTGATTGTAAAGCCAAAAATGCATTATCCTATTTGCAATGCCAAAATGTCATTGATTTATGTGATGATATTGTGTATGTTTATATATATTGATTTGCATAATTGATAAGTGGTCAATTATTTGATTAAAATGTTGTTGATATTGTGGCATCATAAATTAGGAATCATGATGTGGATATGGTTAATTGTTGTAAACAATGATGAATTTATGCATGATTGAATGACTTTACTTGTGAATATGTTGTTTAAATGAATTGGCATGTTTGCCATGATTGTGTTTATGGATAATGGATGTTGTCATGATTTATTTAAGTTGTATTGATGGATAATGAGATTGATGAAATTATGTATTCCCCCATATGTTTGACATTGTATTTGGCAATGAGCTTAAACTATTAGGAGTGATGTATTGTTGTGAATTATGACATATGTGAAATGTGATGCTTAGATGGAAATGATATGTGATTGTATTGTATGATTAAGTAATGAGAGTTGGTGGTAAGATCGTAAAACCACCATTATATAAGTTTGTTGGTAAGCTTGGAAACTAATGAGTTGGTGGTCAACTCATGAAAACCACCAATTGCTAATGAGTTGGTGTTTAGCTTGTGAAAACCATCAGTTTTTATGAGGGGTTGTGTGGGCAGTCGGCATGGCCGAGCATTGCTTAATGATTGGCTTGGATGGCCTAATTGGTGTAGATGGTATTATGGGAGGTTCCTTGTAAGGATGCCCAACCCTGGAAAGGATAAATTTGTAGTACCAGTGAGGTTCCTAGTAAGGATGCACTGGGCCTGGAGTGTGTGGCAATGTGTATCATGAGCGTTGCATTCATGTGGCATTATGATTATTGTCATACATTGTTATGGTGGTATCAACATACATTGTTATGTAGTATGTTATGAAACTATCATGTTTCAGATTTATTGAGATTGTATTGAATGATAATGTTAGATATGATTGGATGATGCCTTGTAATAAGGCAGTATATAAACTTGATAGTAAGCATGAAATGTTATGTATTGGTATGTGCATATTTGTGTATTCTCATGTTTTGGGACGTTATCAAGCCATGTATGTATATTGTTAGGATGAATAAAGTTTTGTAACTTCCATGAGTAAAATTTATTACGTTGACCTGAATTTATTGGCATTCTAAGCACCTTGCCCTAAAAACTATGTTGATCATGATATATGATCAAACAAGCACAACTTGCATGGTGTCTTATATGATAAGGATAGATAAGTTATGAAATAATTTAAAAGAATGACATGGTAAACTTGAGGAAAATGAAATGGAAAAATATTTGGCTTATTGATTAATACTTAAAGTTTTGGGGATGAAACATTTTAGACATCTCAGCTGATGCGAAGTTTGGCAGAGCATTCCTGCTGCGGAGTTTGGAAGAGTGTTTCAGTTGTAACACTTGATGCGGCGTTACATTGCGGCGGTTGGGCTGCTCAGGGACATCCCCGCTGCGGCATTCAGCCTGCGGCGTCTTGAATGCATGTCAGCTATGGCACGGTCAAGACGGTAACCTTCCGCGTTGGCTTCGCAATCTGGGTCTTGTTGCGCGACTTGCTCCTCTCACCTGTCCATTTTCATGGAACGCCACCTACCTAACCACTACGTATTAAAATCTTTGCCGCTACATGGGGTGGGCATCACAAGCGGTTAACGCCTCCATTTGTGTGAACACCCTTGGCTTCATCTGCGTGACTCGAATGGGAACGTCGTTCATTGCTAATTGCCATCACTGCTTCCCAAGTGGAATATCATCAATCGCTTGTTTGCTGCCGTCAGTGTTGCTGGAGATGGGGTTAGACGCTGCTGCTCACCATAGTCCGATGCTGTCAATGGCCATATGTCACTACCACCGATCCACTACCACACTGTAGCCGACCAAGAGCTACATCGCTGCCATCAATCCAGTACCATGCGGTCGACGACCGGGAGCTATGTCGCTGCCGATGATCCTCTGCCATGCTATCGATGATCGGGAGCTGCGTTGCTACCGATGCTTTCACCGGTGACACTGTCCAGCGTTGGTTGCATGACACCGCCTCCACCAGACACCTAGTTCATGGCTACCACAGAACAGGGGAGTCGTTTGTCGCTGCCATGCTTCCGCCGGTGACACTGCCCATCTCCGCCAGCGCTGTCCACCGATCGGACGGCTGATCGGACCCGGCCA
>JAYJMB010044485.1:0-31225 GCA_036873735.1 Pouteria campechiana
TCCGATTGGTTTGTCCCGGGTGGAATCAAGGCCGGGTGACTTCTATTGTTTAGACTGTAAGAAATCATAGAGACAGTGGGTGTTTTGCGACCCAATTGGCATATCCCGGAAGGACTCAGGACCGGGTGATATCTATTGTGTTTTAGACCTGAAAGAGATCAAAAGAAAACAGGTGACCTAGGTTTGGTTAAGCCTCCTGTCATTGCCCATGAGAAGCTTAGGAAGAATGGGCCAGGTTAACTGGGTTTACTTCGGCTCTCTCAATTACCCATGAGAAGCTCAGGAAGAGTGGGCCAGGCTGACTGGGTTTGATTGTCTTGTCAAATGGCATATGCTAAGGTTTGACTCAGTGAGTCCTGACTCAGTGACTCGATGAGTCACGACTCAGTGACTCAGTCCTAGACTTAGGCTTTTGAACGAGTTAGTGAGTGGTGGTTGCTAAGGTTTGACTCGGTGAGTCATGACTGAGTGACTCGATGAGTCACGACTCAATGACTCGATCCTAGACTTAGGTTTTTGAATGAGTTAGTGAGTGGTGGTTGCTAAGGTTTGACTCGGTGAGTCACGACTTAGTGACTTGGTCCTAGACTTAGGATTTTGAACAGGTTGGTGAGTGGTTGTTTCTAATATCCCGTGGAAAACCGCAAGCGGGCGATCTTTGCCATTTATACTGTGAGAGATCGAAGATCCAGACCATATGAATTAAGCCTAATTACACTTTGAGTTAATTAAGCCTAATCATGATTAACACTAATGATAGTGATTAGTGCTAATGACGGTTCTGAGTTATTTTAAGATAGTGTCATTAATCCTCTAATCTATTGGACAATTCAAGATTTAAACTGGTTTTAATATGTCCAGGGTGTCTAATTCAGTGTTATCATGTTGTCCACTGGCCATGTGGGGCCCACCATATGGGACCCACCATTACCATACATGGGTGGGACCCACGTTTGTACCATGGTGAGGCCATGGTAAAGTGCCCTCAAGCACCAAATAGATTACCAGTGGCCAAAGGCCACTGGTGTCAAGTGAGGCACCTGCCTCTTGAAGATTCCTCAAAGCTCCTTCCTTCACAAAACCCCTTCTCCAAAAAAGTGCCCTCTTCAAGAAGAGTGAGGGGCTATTTATAGGCTCCAAGTCCTCTGAGGGTAATTTACGAATTCTAGTTCCAACATAGGGGTATTTTGGGAATTTTGGAAATATGCCCAGCTCCACCAGTGGGGGTATTTTGGGAATTCTAGCTCCACCATGGGGGCATTCTGGGAATTCCTTCGTAAAATATTCCCAGCTCCACTAACGAGGGCATTTTGGGAATTCCAGCTCCACCATGGGGGCATTCTGGGAATTCTTTTGGAAAATGTGCCCAGCTCCACCAACAGGGGCATTTTGGGAATTCTAGCTCCACCATGGGGGCATTCTGGTGGAGGCATTCTGGGAATTCCTTTGGAAAATATGCCCAGCTCCACCAACGGGGGCATTTTGGGAATTCCAGCTCCACCATGGGGGCATTCTGGGAATTCCTTTGGAAAATATGCCCAACTCCACCAACGGGGGCATTTTGGGAATTCCTTTGGGATTTTTATTTTTTTCGTTAGGGGAATCCCAATTAATAATCTTTAAAATTAATTGCATACATCCCTATCATAGGTACCATGCAATTAATGAGTTGCAAGATAGCATTTGTACACACACACACAGATATATATGTATATATATATATTTTTTTTGAAAGCTTACTTTCTTAGGTTGATGCACATATTATCTTTAGCTCAGAAGATATTTTATGCGACCGTGACTTTTTATTTGCTTGGTGTGTCAACAGAATTTTAAAATTGTTTATTATTGTTGCCTGTCCCGGTTTCATGCCACATCAAGTCGGATTAGCTGCCCGCCCTCGTGGCGAAATACGCTGTCATGGTCGAAAAGCTTTGGCTACGCAACGCATCGTTCGACGCTGATTCCTCCACGCACCAGGTCAGCCTCCTTCCCAGCCACGCGCCACGTCAGCAGGGGCAAGGCTTCGACAGTCCGGCATGTCAGCGGGTGCACGGCGCCTCTCCGACGCACAGTGCTCGCCGTCTTCACCGTTTTCCATGTTGGAGCCGGCAAACAGGCGCATTGGTCGAGCCAGCAGGTGCGCGGAGCCCCCCCGGCGCTCTCCATCTTTGCCATTTTCGCGTCGGAGTAGGCAAACAGCCGCTGCATGCATCTTCATAAGCGTCGGTTGCGCACAATGCCACCTCGCCTACACGCCATGCTCACATTGCACGGGCTGCCGCTGACACTCGTTGTGTGTCCGGCGGGAAAATCCGTTGTCAGTGAACAAATCCCGGCAGGGGCAGTGGCATCAGAGAAGATGACGAAGACGCCTCAGCGTCTCTTCCGCCGGTGACGTTTTAACGTCCATTTGGGTGATCCATGACAGTGAAAAAATCGGCGATCGCCTACTGATTCCGGTGCGGATGCTGCCGCCGTTGATCTTCCCCTCTCGTCGTCAGATCTCTCAAAAGAGGCTTAAACGGCCAGCATTTCAACTGCAAGTCGCTGCCATAATGTCACGGGCAGACCGCCCATCGGCCGATCCAGTTTGTCAACGACGTTCTAGTCGACGTCCTCTTCTCCGACAGTCATTTGCTGCACCGGATCCTTGACCCCGGTCACCAGAAAGCGAAGAACAGGGTGCTGGTATGCCCTGTTTCCTTGCTGGCGGTGACGTCATCACCGGCTAGCCGATCTATCCTTTTCGGAGACTCAGCATTGCTGTCCGACGCCGGCGCTGATTTTGCCGCATCGGATCGTCCTCCCCAGTCGTCGGCAAACTCAGTTGTACGTGGGAAATCCATCGATTTTACCTGCAGATCATCGCTGTGACGCCGCCGTCCGACCGTCAGATGGTCGATCCGTCCTGGTCATGAAATTTTCGGCGTTGTACTGATGCTAAAAGACCCTGTTCTGCCGGTTCTTTGCCTTCAGTCGCCGAAAAACAAAGGACGGAGCATCGGACAGGTCTTCTTCTTTGCCACTGATGACGCCGCTGCTGCTGTCAGCGGGACGGGTTCAGACTTGTTTTTTCCTGCTCACTGCCAACAGTTGATGGAGTTGGCGGATAGTTTAGACGGAGATGGCGCCGGACAGGTCTTCTTCTTCGCCGCTGATGACGCCGCCGCTACAGTCGGCAGGACGGGTTCGGATTTGTAGCTGACACATGAGCTCCTCACGTGGCTCGTTGCTTCAGCACTTTTATCTTCCAACATCTCCCCTTAATAGCATTTCTCTCCTGTTAATTTTCTCTTCCCCTTTTTGGTTATAATTTAGCATTCAATTTTTCCTTTTCATGAAATGATTTAATATAATGACCAGATTGATTATGATAAGTAAACATTTTATGCAGAAGCATATTTATAGAGAATAATAGTCAAATATTAAGCATGCATTATTTATCAAAATCATATCTATATACCGAAAGAGTGATTTTAGGCAAATGCGATGATAATGCATGATCTTAGCTTTTGATTCTTGTCAAATCTTTAATTGTGCAATTACTTTAGCTTTTACCTCTTTTAATGTTCATGCAGCCGGTGCACCTCTTTGTTGTTATTATCGAGAGAAATGGTTAGTAACTTTTAATGACATATTTAATAGTTTATTTGAAAAGTGGAGAGACTCTTCGAATTCTTGGCCATATATTGAAGGGTTCAGAAGCATGAGAATGGTTCATCAATCTTTTGGTGTTGTCATGTTCTTCTACAAATTCTAGTACTATAGATAAGATTCAAGTTCTCCAAGATCGAATTAAATAGTTGAAGCAGGAGTTAAGTTTGATCATGAGTAATACTAATTATTTTTCACATCTTCTGACCAAAAATTCTGCAGCTTAGATGGAAGCCATAGAGCATATCAAGCATTTGGAAGTAGAGTTGACTCAAGCTTATCAATGAACTGATAAGTTGGAGACATTTGTTAATGTTTTGGCTAAATGAAAAGTTTAATTTTCTCCTAAGGATTTGTACTTCTAAATTTAATGTTATGACTTATTTGAATTTTGAGTTAATTTAGTTCTTTAATGGTTATCATTCTCCTTATTCTTTATGCTTGTGATGTTGAATTATGTTTTGTGTTTGCACACTAATTTAAACAATATAGATAATTAAACAGCTAGTTTTATTTATTAAAATCATAGTTTATGTGAATAACTTTAGGTTAGATAATATGAAGATGTATGATCCTATCAAGTTCTGATGGTCTATTCTTTTCTTAAACCGTTAGTGTATCTTTTCTAGTGTCTTTACCAAGATATTAGTTACTTATGATTTAACCTATAGAGTTAATGCGCCTCTTGGGAGCTGACCATATATATTCTCTACTTTCTCTATATAAGATGATATTTTTTTGAGTTGAGAATGTACGACATTTGGGAAGTAGAGAGATGGAGCAAGAAAGGGTTGATGGGAATAACCAGATTTCTATTTTGAAGGAAGATGTTAAGCTTCTAAGAAGAGAGTTGAAGTATGCTAAGAAGGCAAATACTTTTTCTAATTTTCTCTTAAACCATCAGTGTTCTACTTATGAGGAAATTATGAGTTGTGTTATGGCTTTGGAAAAGGAGCTATTTGAGGCTCAAGACAAGATAGAAGAGTTAGTGGCTGTTATAGATGTTTAAGAAAATAGATATTTTTCCATGTTTAATGTTTATTTTACTGAAGATTTACTAATGTTAAAAATTTTGTTTTAACTTTCTATGTGTTATGGTTGTTAATGTTTTTTATAAGTTATACTTTTCAATGAGAGATCAAGCCAATAAACATTATTACAAAAGGAATGACTAGGAATGGAATTCCTATTCGAGACCTTAAACTATAAAGTTTCTCAAACAGGCTTGAATATGCCTTAGGACTATAATGATGTTATAGTTTTGATCATTTTAAGGTTTATTTAGATTTTCAACATGATTTAGCTCAAAGTAGTAAACTTGACTTAATTCAAATCTAATGCAGTTCATTCAAAGGCATCTAGAGTCTATAGCAATGAAAGAGATATAATCAAATTTGACAACTTATCTCTTTTGGCACATCCTTTGTAGATATCTCATTTGAGCTTATAAGTTCTGTTGCCAGCTTGACTATTTCTTCAACTTCTACAAATTGAAGGTGATAGTCCTTACTTTGAAATTTGATATTGTATGGGATATAATCTTGACTTATTTAGTCCTTTCTTTGCATCTAGAATTTAAACTTATTGCCTCATTTGCTTGGATTTGTGAGCTAAGAAGAAGGATTTGATTTCTCATTGTTCTCAATTTTTCTCTATTCAACTCAAGCTTTCATTCATACACTTAACATATACTTGCACTTTTTTTTAATGAGTTCAAATTGATGTGGACATTCATTACCAATATATCAGTACCAAAGTTGTTTTAATCATAACAGTATGTAGAGAAATAAGATGATGGATTAAAGCAGTTTTCATGAATGATCATAATAAGCATTTTTAATCAACTAATGAGTTGTTTTAGCTAGCACTGATGTGAATTACCATTAACCTTTTGTGCTAGATCAACCCGTCTTTGACTAATTTTGAGCACAATCATTTAGTTTCATTATTTTTTTCTTTCTTTTAGTTATGTGTCTTTTAGGCATTCTTAGTTTTAGGTTATTTATTGTTTAAGTGTTATTTTACTTTTTGATTATCTTAGAAGTATTACTTTATATTTTTCAGAGTTTTATTTATCCTAATGTGAATTCTATGTTCTCCTATTTATATACATGAGTGAAAAATATATGCACAAAAAATACTATGTATGAAAGTTTTTTTTATCAATGTACAATTATCTAAGTAATCAAAAATTCTAAATATGGTTTCTACATAATGTGCAAATCAATGAATAAATGAATATATGTAAACATTCATAATTCAATTTTAATTTATATACAACTAAAGGAAATTCAGACAAAATTCTAATTATTAATTCTGTTTCTTAATAAAAATTTAGAGAATATCTTTGATAAGAATGCATAGGTAAATGTAAATTAATTTTTACAGACATAAAGCAATCAGAAGTAAATAATTGAAAGATGAAACTTGAATTTAAAATAATGAACTAAATGAAATAATTAAAATTTAAAAGGATAGAATGTAAATTTATTTCTTTTGATAAATAAATGTTAAAAGTAAAGGCACATAGACATAATTAATAAATGGAAGGATTGAGCATGAATACTTATTAACAAAAGAAATGACTGAAAGGAATACATAAGTAAATATTTCAGATGATGACACATTCAGTAAGAGCATTTGAGTTTAAGTGTCATACGTGTACTAACCTTTTTTATTTTTATTTTTCAGGAACTTGGTATTTCATCGTGTCTTCAACTTGTTTTTTCAGACCAAGTCTCCTTTCACTTTCTACTTCTTCAGAAGATCATTTTCTCCTTTCTAAGATTTCCTGCACTCATGTCAGTCTTAACAATAACATTAACAGTGTGTAAGTGCAAAGTGTTTTTGTCCCTTAATAATTTATCTTTGTCTTGTCTAAGATTTCTCATATTAGTTCATAAGCTAAGATAACCTTACAATCAGTGGGACAGAGAGCATATAGTGAGTTTTCAACATTTTTGGCTCTGCTCTCATTTCATCCTTGCTTATGCCAATATAGAAATTTCATTGATGAAAATCATTTGGCCATAAGAGATTATTCCAATCTCCTTTTCCATTATATCCAATTTAATCTATCAAAAGTTTGGAAGATGAGAGATGGAATACTCTTTAAAGAATATAGAGGATGACATTGTTGGGTAAGCCAAACAGATTACTAGAATTGTTTATCTGGCCCACTCTAATACCACTTGTAGGATGCCCGTAGTATGGCTTAACCCAAGAGGGGAGGGGTGAATTGGATAAACAAGAATTCTTTGCTTAACCCTCATTAGGTCATTTCCCTCTTTTTGTGATTGTGTGTGGTGTAGCATAGGCTGAATAATAGAGATAATAAAATATATGAAGATTAAAGCAAATAAAAACACACACACACACGGACAAGATGAATTTTATAGTGGTTTAGTACCTCATCCCTACATCCAGTCTTCCAAAGGCACCAACTCATTGTGCCTTGGGTTCTATTATACCCTATTCAATGGAAGTACACTAGTGTCCCCGACACTCTTCTAGATTCAAGCTCTAGGGGGCATGAAGAAGTGCTCCTGACACTTCTTTTAGATTCCAGCTTTATGGGGCATGAACAAGTGTCCCTGACACTTTGTCTAGTTTTATGAGTTTACCAAGAAAATCATTGGTTTCAAAGATCACCAGTAAACTTGTTGGTTTTTCTGAACTTACTAACAACTCATTACAATGTGGTTTTGTTGAACTCACCACAAACTCTCTTGTTTCAAGTTTACTAGAAAACTGACACATTTCAAAGTGTTATAATGAAGCACAAGTGAAGATATGATCTCTCTCTTAGCTCTATGTAATACAAAAAGATCTTCTTATAATGTAAAGATAATGGCCATAAGGATAGCTCAAGAAAGATAGATGACAGTTTAAGCCCTTGGCCATGGGTGGAAGGATTTGCATAAAGTTAAGCACATTTTAAATGGGTTCCTTCACCTCCATTGAATTGTCCTTCCCTCTTCTCCATAAGTAGCTTCTTCATATTGTCGATTGTTGGAGAAGATGGGAGCCGATCAATGCAGAGATGAGAGCAACACTGAATGAATAAGACCAGTTGAGTTTTTTGCCATTGAAGTTCGGGTCTTTCTGTTTTGTCTCAAGCTATTGCAATGTCGTTTAGAGAGGAGGATGAGATGTGATAAACATGTTCCTCATTTAACCCATCACAACTTTGAAAGTCTTATTGTGCCGCTTATTGCTTAAAATGGTGACTGATATAGGTCTATACAATGACGACTCATGTGCAGATGCCATTTATATACCTAGTCACATAAATTGATTCTCCTTTGACAAATCTTGGCCTCTCTCTGTCTGCATTTGTCTACCATAAGTTGTAGATGAATTGTTCCAAGGTTTGTTTGTCAGTTAAACTTCCATAAGAATGATTTTGTCTATTAAGTAGCAGACAAATTTTGACATAGATGAAGTCAAACTAATTGATAGACAAACACTTCCTTGTCTGTCAAAATTCCTCCAAAAGATTTGTCTATTAATCTATCCTTCGTGTATATGCTTTATCTGTTAAAGATAATAGACTAACTCTGAATGGTGCTGATGAAGATAAGCTGATCGATTGACAAACATTTCATTTAATACAAACAGACGAAGTAAGATATCCTTCCTTTGTTCTTCGTCATCTATTGGAGGTGATAGATGAAGTTCGCTCAGTCTTGCACTAACAGACAAAGTGCGATTTTCTTCTTTTGTTCCTTATTATCTGTTGAAGATACCAAAGGAAGCTAACTTCAACTTTGTCAAACAAACAAAGTATGGTGTTCGTCTGGTGTAAGCAATAGACGAAGTGTGTTCTACTTTGTCATGGATAGAATAGTTTGCACATCGCATTTATCGATCGTAAGTTGTAGATGATCATGCATTTGTCTATCGTATCCCATTTTGATCCAAGTAGCTCTTTGTCTATTCAGCTTCATCTATCTCACTATGCAGCATTTGCTTTTTTTTTTGCTTTAGCTAAACTTTGTCTATTGTAATAGATGATCTTTTGATCGAAGATGAGGCAAAGTTCTTTAGCTTTTCTACACACTTTGAGCAATAGAAGGGGTTTATTCTAGCAACTTCCTTATCTCTCCAATCTTGATCTGTCTTTCTTGGCTCAGCTGAAGTTGCACTCTCTTCCATTTATATTGCCATCATATCCTTAGACAAATCTAATCTTCTTAATTTTTGTATTGCAATTTCTTCTTTGCCTATCTTCATTTGTCTACCAAGCTGTTGAGTTGCTTCTTCATCTTAGTGTTTTATCTTGGACAAACTTTGATCAGTTCAAGTATAAACGGTCCAAATTTCTTGAACACACTTTAAGCTCTCTGATCATGGCTTCTTTTTTAACTTCTTGTTTTGCATTTATTTGTTGATATTTTTCTCATTGAGGTTGATAGACAATGCAGGCTCGTTGTAGCACATCTTCAAAGCCTTGTTTTTATCTTATGCTTTTGTTTGTGGAAGCTTTCTTTAGACAAATGTAACCTTTCTTGTTGCTTGTCTTTAGCTTTCTTCTTTTTCTTCTTCTTCTTCTTCTTCTTCCATGATTTTTATCAATTTAACTCCTTTGGAATGTACCAAATAATTGTGGCAGTTTGTTATAGACGATCATTATCCTGCACTTGAGCATTTCTGCACTTGCTACGTTGTTAGCTTTCATAAATAAAATCAGAATGCGTTTTATCCTCATGTGATTGTATAATTGTAAAACAAGGATAATATACATTTTCATTAAATGCATAATATTAAACCTAAAGTGATTATGTTGCTTAATATGATTTAGCAAATTTATGTAGTAAATATTAGTTAATGTTTATTGTGTATGCACCATAAATTGAGGAATGCATGCTTATAAATTAATCATTCATGGTTAAGTATTTATGTTAATTAATTATTATTAATTATTAACCATATATATGATCATTAGAGATTTAATCATACAAGTTTCTTATTTTAATACAAGTTTTGTTATCATCAAAATCATAATAATGCTAAAACTAAAGTTTTTATCTCAATAGCTCAAAACTTTACAGTAGTTGTGGTACTTTGACCATAAATTTTGCATCCAATGTTGAATTCTTGATTTGTTGCACCAATAATTTTAATTTCAAAAACATTTATGTTGATCACTTTCTTTGAATCAGCCTTTATCTATCCTAAAAATTGCTTCAAAGTGACACCTTAGTTACATTTTGCTCTGAAGGTAGATTTTCATGTCTGAAATAGAAACACACTCTGTTAATTGTAATATTTAATCAAATGTGATGAAATCAGATCAATTGAGGATAAAAAATATATGAATTTAGGTATTAAATCATGATGAATTATGATCTTATCAAATACTCCCAAACTTAGCTTTTGGTCGTCCTCGAACAAAATAACAACAAGAACTCATGAATCAATTAGAAAAATCTCTCTCAAACAATCAAGAACATGCCAAACTAATTGCACATGTACACATAACTCAAAAATTATTCAAGACACTGGCCAAGTAATCTCATGAAACTCATGCTTCATCCATCCCTTCATGAAGTGAAAATGTGTGTGTGCTTTATAAATCTCATGCTACATGTATACTTTTCAATCAACAACATGCAAACTAGTGATTCTAAATATCTTCACAAAAATACTCCATAAGCTTGCTTTTGATAATTTCTCTCCACTAATGTGAATAACTTTGTCCACTTGGATTAATAGGTCTTTGTTAAGCTTATAATGGGGCCTTCGGTTTGGTTAGCAAAGAAAAGGAATAAAGATTCACAAAGCAAGAGATCATAAATGAATTTGCACATGAATGTTCACTCTCTTAACTTTTTTGTTTTCTCTTCTCTTTTTTATGGGCTTTATTACTATTACACCCTCAAACTTGTTTTCTTGTGAGTTCACTGGGATGTGATCCCTCCAATTGAAGGACAATTCCTTATTAATTCCTTCCTTTTGTCCTTTTTTTATTCTAGCATTCTTTTATTTAATACCACCAAATGTATCTTCTTTTGCACTTATATACCTCTCTGCAACCATGTATATAGAATACATCTCTTAATAGGCCAAGTATGGTGTTTTACATTTAAAGGGTCTAGATGATGAGACTAAAAAAAGAAAAGTTGAATGGTGGTCTTTCACATGCTTTGCATATGTCATTCTTTCATTAAGGCTTAATGGGGACACTAGTGATAGTGAATGTACTAAGTTAGCTTGAAAGGCTGAAACTAATCAAAAAATGCCTAAATCATTTCTAAGTAAACTTGTTATCTAGGATTTCATCTTGAGGGATAATCAAATAAGTTCTACCATGCTTATGTCAGCCAAAATATGTCACTGAATTCATAGCATCATCAACTAATTCACATACACTTTGCATGATCATAACATAAGGTACTCAATAAAAATTTCATCATTCATGAAAAGGAATGATTTATTACAAGAGTCATTAAATCAAAAGGTAACATCTATCTTTCCTTTTAAATCATGTGCAATGGCAATAAAAAACTAAGTATATATTACTGATCATCCAAAGTTGTGATGACTTCAGACAACACAAACTTTCGACAAAGCACTCTCTGCCATCCCAGATGTGCTTAAGTCTTCACTTCAAATAGTATGAAGCCGTGAGAATGCTTCAATGGTCAAAATTTTGAACATTCCCTTGCATTCAATGATCACCACCAACCACAATAGGCAAATTTTAAATTCAAATATAAGAGGAGTAAAGAGAGGATGTTCCATGAGTTAGAGAATTTGTTGAGCATTTACACAGTCAAAGTTTTCTCACAAAAAGCTTTCAACTCCACTATGCAACACTCCAAACAACATTCACAGCTCATTCTTTTGTAACATTCTCTAAATTTTGAAACATTCGATCTTAAGTTTTTTGCATTTATTACTACTGCATTTAATTTTGTACATTCACCCTAAGTAAGAGGCACATTCTTATACAACTTTTTCTATTAACTAGGACAATAAGCAAGAGGCTTGCTAATTGTGTTGATTAATTATAGCAAATAAGACTTGCAGGGATTTGTAAAAGTTTGTTTGTGAGATTATAGCATATAAATGCAACAGTTGTAGAAGTTTGTTGGTGATATTGTGAAAACTAACAGGTGTGTAGTGGAACCTGAATTCAATAGAGAGACCAACTTAGAGAGTGGAGTAGGTATAAAGTTGGGTTGAATCATTAGAAAATTACCATTGTCTGCATGCTATGTGATTTGCTATTCATTCTTTTCATCACTTTGATTTAATTTGGCCATAATTTTTGAAATCTTAATTCACACTCCTCTTGTGCTACCATTTTAACAAGACCAATATTTGGTATCAGAGCAAGCCTAATTAGTAACTCTTGATTATTGCATATCTTATTTATTGAAGCGATCCCAATGGCCAACACTTTCTACAATACCTTTGCCAACCAGACCCTTGTTCTTTGATGGTACCAATTATGAGTATTAGAAGATGCAAGTGTAGAACTTCTTGATAGCCACTGACTATAAGTTATGAAAAATAATCAAAGATGACAAAGTTATCCTTAACTTGGAAGATAGATACACCGTAGATTGCAATAGTAGAAAGAGACACCAAGGCAAAAAATAGCCTTTACTATGCTCTGTCCCCGTCCGAGTTTGAAAATATTTCATCCTGCGATTTTTCAAAAAAGAATTGGGATAAACTTCAAGTTACACATGAAGGTACCAACTAGGTCAAGGAGATCAAAATTAATTTACTTGTGTAGGAATATGAATCCTCTCAGATGCAGGAATTAGAAACAATCTTAGATATGTATGGAAGGTTCAAAAAGATTACCAACAATTTAAAAAATTGGAAAAGAAGTTTGTGGAATTGAAACTCATGATGAAAGTTTCAAGATCCCTCCAAAGGCATTGGATGCCTAAAGTCATGGCCATCCAGGAGGCTAATAATTTGAAGAAAATGACAACTGAAGAGCCCATGGGTTTGCTTATGACCCATGAAGTGATGATGAAGTAGAAAGCCCCCAAAGGACCCAAGGGAAAGAAAAAAATAACATTGAGAGTCGAATCAGATAATGTTTCATAAAGTGAAGCTTCCACAAGTAGAGTTAAAGATGATGATGACATGACAATGATAAGCAAAAGATTCAAAGCCATGTTTAAGAGGAAGACTAGAAGCAATTCTAGAAATTTCAAAAGCAAGGAAAAGAGAAAAGAAGTCCCTACATGATATAACTGTGTCAAGCCTAGCCATATGAGGTTTGATTGCCTAGAACCAGACAAGAGGCAAGGGGAGCAACAAAAGAAGAAGTATAGCTCACACACTGAGAAGAAAGACAACAACAATTGTAACAACAAAAACTATGAAAATAAATAGAGATCTTTAGCGACATGGGAGATGATAGAGAATTTAATGCAAGAGAACTCAAGTGATGGTGAAGAAGAACTTGAAGCCCAGTTCATTAAGTTGTCACCAATTAAAGGAGACCATGAAGATTATCATACAAGAATTAGCTTCATGGGCATCCATGAAGATAAAGTAATTTTTGAACTCGAATCTCCTAGTTTTCAAAATAAATTAGACAATTTATATGGTAGCTTCAAGGCTTTGAAAGCCAAATATAAGGAGATCAAAAAGGAGTTGTGTGGAATAACCAATGATTGATCCAAATTAAAAGATGAAAAAAATAACCTCAAGAATAGACAATTACCATAAATGAACTTGAGCAAGTCAAGGCTAAGAATAATGCCTTTAAGAAAACCTTGACTTCTACCCTTGTTTAGAATGAAACCCAAGAGAAAAGGTGGACAACAACAAAGAAAAATAAATAACAAATCTAGAAGAAAACTCGAGCCCAAGCAGAACTTGATTTGGGTTCCCAAAGATGTTGTAAACATAGTAAATTTTGTATAATCTCCTAATACTAGATCAATGGCACCCAAGAAGCAGTAGGTGCCAAAATTCTATACTACTAACCTCCCTGGATCGATTCTTACATGGGTACCAAAAATTAAAAATTAATCTTATCATTACTGGTGTGTTTGAGAGACATAAGGAGCAGCATTTAATACATTGATAGTAGTTAATTGAGACACATGATAGGGGAGAAGGAGCTATTCACTGAGTTCAAAGAGAAAATGGTGGAATAGTGACCTTCGAAGACAATGAGAAAGGTAGAGTGGTTAGGATTGGTAAGGTTAGCCAACCATACTCTATTGTCATTTTTTATGTTTTGTTAGTTAAGGGATTCAAACATGACCTCTTGAGTGTTAGCCAGTTTTGTGATAGTGTTTATAAGGTTATGTTTGAATCTCATATCTATTCTTTGTTAGATTAGTCTAACTCGGTTGTAGTTTTAGGCAAGAGGCATGAAAATGTGTATGTTGTAGACTTGTATGATATCCAACCCAAGTGCCTTGTTAGTCGCGATGAGTCCTTATTTTGGTGTAGAAGACTAGAACATGTTGACAAAGAGATGATTAAAAGGTTACATTGAAAAGACCTTGTAATTGGCTTACTTGAACTGAAATTTGACAAAGGACTGTTGTGTGATGCTTACTTGAAAGGAAAGGAAGCAAAAGAGTATTTCAAATCAAATAGAGAAGTGTACACAACTAAGGCTCTTCAATTGCTACATATGGACTTAGTGGGACTAATAAGAACTAGGAATCTTGAAAAGAAACATTATGCATATTTCATTATTGAGGACTATAGTAGATATACTTGGGTAATGTCTCTTGCATCTAAAGATGAGGCTATTCAATTCTTTGAGATATTTTTCAAGCATATGTAGAATGAACAAAGCTCTCATATAGTTGCCTTAAGGAGTGATAATGGTGGAGAGTTTGAGAACCATAAGTTCATAGCTTTTTGTGAAAATAATGACATCTTTCAAACCTTCTTTGCACCAAGAGCACCCCAATAGAATGGAGTGACTAAGAGGAAGAATAGATCCTTGTAAGAAATGGCAAGGACTGTGTTAAGCGAATATAATCTGCCATAATATTTTGGGGCTGAAGCTATGAATACTCCATGCTATGTTATTAATGAATTCATATTAGGCCATTGCTCAACAAGACTCCATTCATATTATATTATGGAAAGAAGCCTAACATATCATATTTCCACACTTTTGGCTTTAAATATTTCATTCTTAACAATGGAAAAGGAAACCTTGGGAAATTTTATAGCAAATCCAATAAAGGGATATTCCTTGGCTATTCCATTGTAAGCAAGGCATTTAGAGTCTATAACCTAAGTAGTAGATCTATTAAAGAGTCTATTCATATCAAATTTGAGGAAACTACTAACTATTCAAAAGAACAAGTGATTTTGATGATGAAATAGATAGACTCACAACAAGCGTGGAGAGGATGAACTTGCAAAACCAATATAAACACGCTCCTCAAACAGAAATAATAATGTATGAAGCTGGACCATCCACAATAGAGGTAAATGAAGAAGGTAACTCTTCTTTTCTTAGAGATGGAGGTTCATGCATGATCATCCAAAAAACTAGAATTGGTGATGAGAGTTAGGACTAGATCTTCTTATTACCAAATATGTGGTAATTTTTTTCTTTTTTTCTCAAATAGAACAAACTTGGATAAAACATGCTTTGGAAGATAAGAGCTGGATTTTAGCTATGCAAGAGGAATTAGACCAATGTAAAAGAAATGATGTGTAGACTCTTGCTCCAAGACCGTATCATCAAGCTGTTATAGGAACTAAATAGGTCTTTTGGAACAAACTTGATGAATTTAGATTAGTAGTGAGGAATAAGGCAAGATTATTAGCAATGAGGTATTGTTAAAAGAAGGTATAGATTTTGAGTAGTCTTATGCCCCTGTTGCTAGGATAAAAGTTATTAGAATGTTGTTGACATTTGCATTTAATATGAATTTTAACTTTACTAGATGGATGTCAAATCTGCATTCTTGAATCATTTCATTAATGAAGAGGTTTATGTGAAACAACCCCCTGGGTTTGAAGATCTTCATGATCCTAACCATGTCTATAAACTCAAGAAAGCCCTCTATGGATTGAAGTAGGCTTTTAGAGCTTAGTATGAGAGGCTAAGCAAATTTTTGTTTGAGAAAGGTTTATTAAGGGTAAGGTAGATACTGCACTCTTCATTAAGCATGCTATGAAAGACATATTTATTATTGAAATTTATGTAGATGTCATTGTCTTTGGTGCTACTAATGAAAATCTTTGCCAAGAGTTTTCTAAGATAATTTAGAGAGAATTCAAGATGAGCTAGATGGGGAAGCTTACTTCTTTCTGGGATTGCAAGTGAAGTAGATGAAAGAAAGAATTTTCATCCATCATACCAAAAATACAAAAGAGTAGCTGAAAAAGTTTAACCTTGAAGATGGAAGAATATATGGGATTCCTATGAGCAATTCCTCAAAATGGATAAGAACTAGAAAGGTAAACCAGTTTACTAAAAATTATATAGAAGCATGATAAGATCCCTATTATATTTAACTACTAGTAGGCCAGTTATTATGTTTAGTGTTTGTATGTGTGCTAGATTCTAGTGAGATCCTAGAGATTCACATCTTAATGTTGTCAAAAAGATCTTTGGATGCCTCTTAGATACTCCAAACCTCAATTTATAGTATCCAAAAGGTTCTAGTTTTGAGTTAGTAGGGTACTCAAATGCTGATTTTGCAAGGTATAAGGTAAATAGGAAGAGTACTCCAGGGTCATGTCAGTTTCTTGAAAGCATGATTTTCTCATGGTTCTCTAGGAAATAGACATCTTTTGCATTGTCAACTAATGAGGCTGAATATGTTGTAGCAAGCAATTGTTGTGCATAGATTCTCTAGATAAAATAGCAGTTGGGTGATTATGGTATGAAATTTGTTGATACACCCATCAAATGTGACAATACCAATGCTATAAATTTGACCAAGAATCCAATTTTGCATTCTAGATTCAGTTAGCAGACATTTTCACTAAGCCACTCCTAGAAGATAGATTTTGTATGATTAGAAAGGAGTTAGGTGTCATAGATCCACATGCATAACGCACATCTCATGATCATCACATTATATTTCTATTTACATGTTCTGAATGCATCATCATTATGCTTTCCATGTTTAGATAGTAAATGTTATGCTGCATAGAATGAAATTAATCATTAAGATCATTACAGTCCCAAGGCATACCTGTTTAGAAAATTTCATAGTTTAAGGTTTGGAATAAGTATTCTAGTCCTAGTCAAACCTTTTGTAAACATCGTTTTTGCTTAATTTCATGTTTAAAAATATTTCAATTGATATTTTAGACTTTTTGAAAGTGTTTTAGAAGTCTTCCACATTTAAGTTTAATCATCTAAAACTCTTCTCACCTTCAAACGTTATGAAACCACACCTCATCACACCTAAAGCTCGAACACTATTGTGTTTTAGACATACTAAAATGCAACTCCTATCGTTTAAAGTTATAACTTCAGACTGTCTAAAATTCTATCATGTTTGAAACCATTCTTACTATCTAAACTCCAAAAAACTTCATTTGATACCATCTAAAACTTCTTACCCTCACTTTTGAAACTTCATTTATGAGGTGATGCCTCTTTTTCTTGCTAAAATTAAATATACATTTGTTGAAACTCCTATTATTTCACTATTTTCAGCAAACATTCATTTCATATCCTTGGAAACCTTTTTGAAACCTCCTTATCTTCCTTAAACCGGGCCTATATTATCCAAACCATAAACCCATCTGTTGTTATGGCAAAGACAAAGTGAGATAACAAGTCTTTGACACATGAATTTTTTGCTGCATTTTTTCTTTGTTCTCTTTTGTATTTCTTAACTATATCTCATGTAATTCATTTTTTACTAAAATTCAATTAAATGTAATGAAATCTTTTCTATATTGTTTATATGCTTTGTATTTTCTGCACATTCTGCATATAATCTTTGTATTTTCTGCACATTCTCAATGAAATCTTCTATATTTTCGAGATGCACTCATTTAGGGGGAGCTAACATTTTTTCATACAATATTTTAATTCCCATTCTATTTTATACATGCTTTATATTTTTGGAAGGTCATTCACTCAAATGTTTTTTCATCATCAAAAGGGCGAGAATGTTTTTGTCCAAACCTACTTGGCATGATTTTGATGATGAATGTAATTCACTAGATAAGGTTTGATGATGAGCAAAAACATGTGAGTGAATGGTTAAGGTACTGATGGTTACATTCCCAAGTTTTCAGTGATACATATATAAATCATATTTAGGGAAGTAACTTCAAAAGCATGGACAATGCATTCAAGATCATATCAAAGACAAGATCCCAAAAAATCTATTTACATAGAAATAAAACATGAATGCTCAAGAAAGAATGACCTTGAACTTAGAAGAGTATTTCAGACATACAAAGGAAACGTTTGAAATCAAGACAAACAAACTAAGGAAACAAAGAAGTTCAATGTTGGAAAAATGATGACTATAGACACATGATCTAAGTCTAGAACAACTCCTAAAGTGTTTCAAATGTATGATCTAAGCTTCCAAGGCCAAACTATAGTTGAAGGATATATTTGGGATCAAACAAGACCTTCAATGTCATTTTAAAAGTGCTTTATACATGATGAAGCATGCTTTTGAAGTAAATAAGGATAGATGCCTAAGTTCAGATGTAAAGAAAGCTTCAAATGTGATGAAGGACTTACTTCAAATGTGTTGAAACATGCCTACAATACTTCACTAAAGTCTAAAATTACAAAAGTTCAAAAAAGACTAAATCCCAAACTTTAGATGTTATGAAAGCAAGCTTTAGCTGTGCTAAAGTTATACTTCGGACATTCTCAAGCTAATATAAGAAGTACTAAAGTTCTCAAACATGTGGTTAAGTAATTCACACCGCTTCAGACATGCCAAAGTTATTGCTTTAGATGGACCATTCCAGACATGCTGAAGTCATCACTTCAAATGGTATGAAGCTGCGAGAATGCTTCAATAGTAAGAATTTTGAATGTGTTGGTCCCATTCTAAGGTAGCTCAAGAGGGGGGTGAATTGATTTTTTTAAAATTTTGGCCAAATATAAAATCAATATGTTGAAAAGAATAAGGAATAAATGTTCTGGTGTGTCCAGATTGTTTCTGCTGTGTCCAAACTTCCTTGAGTCTAGAACTTAGTTCACTTTCTTTTTTTGAAGTCTTTCACTTTCTTCTTTTGAAGTCCTATTTTTATTCGAGCTTGGGCATTTGTCTCATTTACTTTGGCAGTGATTTGAGACATTTTATGAAGATGATTAAAACACTAATCTTCAAAGTTTTAGTGTCATTCTTTCTCTTTTGAAGCTTATCTATGATGCTTGCCATGTTCTTTGAGCATTTATATTTTCTTTCTTATAAAATTTTTTGATCTTGTCTCCGATATGGTCTTATGTGTGTTGTCCACTTATGTTGTTTCCTTGACATATTTTTCATTACTGAACACTTGGGAAATATTGATCAGTATCTTAAAATGTTCACTTGTGTGCTTTTGCTCATCATCAAAACTTGGTTGTCTATACATATTCATCATCAAAATCAATGCAAGTAAAATGAGTTTGGTTCAACAAAACATTCCCACCCATTCAATGCTTACCACTAACCACAGCAAGCAAATTTTGAATTCAAGTATAAGAGGAGTAAAGAAAGGATGTTCCATGAGTTAGAGAATTTACTAAACGAATTTACTGAGCATTTACACATTCAATGTTTTCTCCCAAAATATTTTCAACATCACAGTGTAACACTCCAAACAACATTCAAAGCTCACTCCTTTGCAACATTCTCTAGAGTCTGAAACTTCCAATCTTAAGTGTTCTATATTTATTACTACTGCATTTAATTTTGTACATTTAGCCAAAGTAAGAGGCACATTCTTGTATAATGTTTTTTGTTAATTAGGCCAGCAAGCAAAGGGCTTGCTAATTGTATTGATTGATTATAGCAAGTAAGACTTGTTGGGGATTTGTAAAAGTTTGTTGGTAAACTTTGAAAACCAATGGTTGTAGAAGTTTGTTGGTGAGTTTGTGAAAACCAACAGATGTTTAGTGGAACCTGAGTTCAATAGAGAGACTGACTCAGAAAGTGGAGTAGGTACTGAGTTGGGCCAAACTACTATAAAAATACCATTATCTATGTGTTGTGTGATTTGCTTTCCATTATTTTCAGTACTTTGATTTAATTTAGCCATAATTTTTAAAAGCTCAATTCACCCCCCCTCTTGAGCTACCATTTGAATGGGACCAACATAAAAGAGATTCATAAGTTGCAAGAGTCTAGGGATGTAATTTCACCCTTCAATGATACCCTATGTTGTTGAGATGTTGGTGTCAATTCATTATCTTGGGTTCATTTTATCCAATATATGATTATTACCATTAGGTGTGCAGGTTTAAATTAAGTATTTTCACCCTTGCAATTATCTATGGTGTGTAGTGTAATTGAGGAGAAAACCCATTAAGATTAGAAGAGCTTTAGTGAACCAAATAGATTGGTTTAACATAAGGTGTGTACCATAACCATTTTATCAAACAAATAGTTTAATTCATAAATTTGGTAATTAGGCAATTAAATAAATCAAATGGTTTCAATACACGCAATGAATAAAATAAGATTAAAACTAAATTAATTAACCAACAATCTCTATTTAGTATAGAATAATCATGAGGGCTACTACATCTTCACCCTAGAAAAAGAAAATTAGTTTATACTAAAAATAGAATGAACACTCGTTGAATATGCAGGTTGAAGAACTTAGAATCTCTCTTGCTTTCTTGTTTCCCACATACACACTCTATCTGTTGAACTCTCTCTCTGTGTTAAACTGTGTTCTGAATGTGTCCTTAAATAACCCAAGCAACAAGGTTTTAGTAAACACCTGAATGAACTATAATCCCTCTACACATAGAGATCCTCTTCTAAGAATAACTTAGTCTTTTCATATGAAAAAATAGCTTCCTAAAAGTTACAATGCATAAAAATTGGAGTTCTAAAAATAATTGAGTTGTCGCACATCCTGAACTCCTAAAAATAGTTTCTTTAGTGCTTCTAATCACTTCATAATTCTATAACTTCTAAAAACATAGTTGTTACAATGTTCAGTTTCTATCCATGATTTTTCCTCTTGATGAGCTCATAATATATCTTGTTTGAATGCCTAAATTTGCATATGTTTTGATCTTCTTTTGATGTAAATTTAGTGATTTATAAGCACATTCCATAAATCTATACTTAATTTTGTTATTACTTGAAATAAATTTTATGATGATTTATTATGTCTAATTGAAGATAATTAAGTGCAAGAAATGAAAAGAAATATGGAAGACATCAATGTGGAGAAAGGAGTAAAATAATGGAGTTCGAATAATGAACAAGTAGCTGAAAAATGAAGATTCAAAAGCAAAAAAAAAAATACTAAGGTCAGAAGTTCTGAATTGAACTTCTAAAGTAGGTTAGAAGTTCTGAAGTGAACTTCAAAAGTTGCTCATAAGTTGCTCCGAAGTTCTGAAATGGACTTGGGCAGTCAGAAAAATTGAGTGCTGTGGAAATCAAATCAGAAGTTGTGGCATGTGATGTAATGAAATCTGATGTTACTTGGAGGTCATTTTGAGTATAGATAAATACAAATTCAGCTCAAGTGATCAACATAGAAGTTTTAGTCCTTAAAGTTATCTATAAAAAAATCAATAATCATATAATTTAGAGTTAAAATATGGAAGTTATAGCCCAAACAGTACAACTATCTTAGACTTCAATCTCGCTAATAGAAATTTCTTATGTGTAGAACATGGTATCACTTGTGGTCCAATTTTGGAATATTTTGAGGGTGATTTGGAACTCATGTTCATAATTTTATATCTCAAAGTTATCTTTGTAATGAATTAAGAATCACATGATTCTAACATCAAATGAGAAAGTTATATTAGAAACAGTGCTCGCCTGAACTTCTGATACATTAACTCCAAAAGTGATCAAAAGGCATCACTTATGATCTCCAGCGACTCATGATATAGGCTGAGTTAAAAAAAATGATCAACATGAAAGATATATCCCTTGAAATTTTCTAACTAATTGAATAAGAATTACATGATTTGGAGTTTAGATAAAAACGTTATGGGCAAAATACTAAAACTACTCTAAATTGTCAAAAATTTTAAAGAGATTTTGAAGCTTGAATTAGTAATAATAGAAGTTCTGAAGAATTTTTGAAGTTAAAAATGTGAAATTCAGAAGTTTATTAGAAGCATACAGAACATCTGAACAAGTAAAGACAGAAGTTCTGACTTGGTGAGTATTAACCTTAGAAGTTCTGTAATGCAACAGAAGTCCTAAGATCTGACTGTCAGAAGTTCTGAGTAGGAAAATTTCAAGGTAACAAAATTTTTGTATTGGTTCAGAAGTAGAACAGAAGTTCAATGGAAGTAAAATACTTTTTTGAGTAGTGAAATTTTGAATAACAAAACTTCTGAGAAGTGCAATTTCAGCCATTAAGAATTCTGAGATGCTGAATATGATGTTATTATCCACATAATGATCAATGTTTGCAATTATCTGAGTTATATTTTGAAGCAAAGTGCTTAGCATACATTGCTAAATTTTTACAAGTAGTGAATACATATATTTTTGCAATATGCAGAAGGTATGTTTGGAAACAAAGTTGCATAATAATTCTGTCTATTGGTGAACATTTTTTATGCATGGAAACAAACTTTTTAGGAAGCAGATACAGAGTTATTTTTAGAAGAGGATTGATGTGCATAAAGAAATTTCAATTCATGGAGGAGTTCTATTAAAACCTAAGTGCTTGGGTTATTTAAGATCATCAAGGAGAGGGGAGAGAGCATAAAGACTTTCAAGTGAGCAAGAGACGGAGTTCAAGTTCTGCAATCATGCCTTTTTTAGAGAACTTTCTTTCTGTCTTTAGGATGAACTAACTTCCTTTTTCTGGGGCAATGATGTATCCCTCCTTGATATTCATTATTAATGGAGATTATTGATTTATTAATTCAATATCATCTTATTTCATTCATGATGTATAATGCAGTCATCTGATTTATTTAATTGTATGATCACCAATTATGTGAATTAGCTTGATTTTGTTTCAGTACATGGTTAAGTTAGACACCATATGCTAAACCATGTATTGTACTTTTTTAAATGAATAGGTGGATGGTTAACGTAGACCCATTTGCTAAACTATTCTGCATGGTTCATTAAAGTTTTTCAGATCTTAATGAGTTTTCAATCTCAATTACATTACATGCCATAGGTAATTGGAATCGGAGAAAATACTTGATTTACACCCGGATGCCTAATGGTAATAATCATATAGTGGATAGAAGGAACCCAAGATGCTGAATTGATACCAACATCTCAACAACATTGAATTTCATTGAGTGGTTAAATCAGATCCCCAAACTCTTACAACCTGAATTCTCTTTTACATTACTTATTGTCATTGTTTGTTGTTATTTTGCATTAAAATTCTAATTACTTAGCCTTTAATTCATCTTGTTGATCTAGGACAAGTTAGTTTTAGTAACTAGAAATAATTGAAGCAGTTTGATAGTTCTTTTTGGGATCGACCCTTGCTAAGTACAATGTACTGCTATACACTCATGCACTTGTGAGGAACTATAATTCGACCATCAAGTTTTTACCACCGTTGCTAGGGAACTAGTTCAATTTGGCTTGATTAAATTAGTTACAATTTTTTTCTTTAGTTTCTGTATTTTATTTTATTTAGGATTTTTATTTATTTCTTTCATTCTTTTGCAGAACTGTGAATGCAAGGAAGGTGGTCACTAAATCTAGTTCTATTACCCTTGAACAATAACATCGATAAAGTGGAAATACAAATAGATAGCATAAGTGAAGAACACATTCAGATGGCTAACAACATGCAAAACCGAGTGGCTCAACAAGCCCAACTGCTTATGAAAGGGTTTGTACATCCAGCGATAGAAATTTCTCCTTCATGAATTATTTTAAATGATATTGCTAGGAACTATGAGCTGAAGCATATATACTTCAATATACTTCCTCTTTTCATAGGGTAGCTACAAAGGACTTCTTAACATTCATGTGTGATTTTTATGCAGCTATTTAAACTTTTCCATTGCAGGGTTTAATTGAGGATTAGTTGCGCATGAGATGTTTTCCCTACACTGCAGCAAAAACCTGGTTCATGACATTGGCTCTCGGATCATTGACTACATGGGATGTAGTTTATAACAATTTCATCAGTAAATTTTATTGCTATGCTAAAAATGCAAAATTAAGAAGTAAGATTGCCACTTTTTCTTAAATGGATGGGGAAGCATTCTATGAAGCATGGGAAAGATTAAGGCACTATTGATTCAATGCCCTCACAATAGATATCCTCTTGAATTACTCAATCAATTTTTCTATGATGGAATGACACAACCATGTTAAGCCATGGTTGATAATGCTGCAAGTGGAGCAATGGGAGAGAAGACTCCAGAGGAGACATATAATCTATATGAGATGCTTAGAGTAAATTTCCAACAGAAGAGTGTCAGAGGAAGGTCTAGAGGGATGAATGAAGTAAATTCCAACACTAAACTTTCCATGCAGGTATCAAAGCTTACCAGATAGATGAAGACCATGTGTTCTATGATAGGGAACTTCAAAAAACCTTCCCATGCTGAGGTATGTTCAATTTGTGGTAATTCAGGGCACTCACCCAATTTTGTCCTTCAAATGAAACCTTTACAGGAGGATCTGAACAAGCAAATGCAATGAACTTTTACAACAAATGACCATGTAATGATCTTTATCCTAATACTTACAATCTTGGTTAGAGAATTCATCCAAACTTTTCATGGAACAACAATTAGAATCAAAATCAAGTTGGAACTTCTTTCCAGCCCAAAAAAACTACTATTGAGGAAACTATGCAGAGTTTCATTCAAGTAACTCAGACTCAGTTCTAAAATAATGAATCAAGATTTTAGAATGTAGAGGCATCAATAAAGATGATAGAAACATAATGAATCAAGATTTTAGAATGTAAGGACATCAATAAAGAAGATAGAAATACAATTGGGGCAGATTGTAGAAGTTGTGTAGAGTCAGACACTAGGAAAGTTGCCAAGTCAGCCAGAGCAAGCAAAAGTAGTGACAACATTGAGAAGTGGAAAGGTAATTAACAATAATTTGGTGAAGAAATTGATGAATCTAATGCTTTTGAAGGAATAGACAATAGGAAGGAAAAGGAAGAAGAGGAGGTAACCTCAAGGAAGGCTATGTTTCCAATAGTCGACCCTCTAGTCAATTATAAACCACCACCACCTTATAATCCACCTGTACCTTTTCCAAGAAGATTGAGGCATAGCAAATTACACAAGTCATTTTCTGATATTTATGACATCCTCTCCAAAGTTAATGTTAACTTACTTTTGCTTGACATGATTAAGAACATGCTTGCTTATGCTAAGTCTTTGAAAGAATTAACCTCAAGCAGGCATAAGTATGAGCTTTATGAAAAGGTAATAGTTTCTGAAGTTGCAAGTGCAGTTTTGCAAATAAATCTTCCTCTAAAGTTAAAGGATCCAGCTAGTTTTAATATCACAATTACCATTGGAGGAACAAATAAAGTAAAGGCTATGTTAAACTTAGGAGGAAGTATAAATCTGATGCCTTACTCTATTTACTTGTAGCTGGGTTTGGGAGATTTGAAGCCAACTACAATGTCTCTATAGCTTGCAGATAGATCAATTAAATACCCTAGAGGCATTGTAGAAGATATATTAGTTTAGATAGACAAACTTATTATTCCTACAGATTTTGTTGTGCTTGATATGGAGAGGCAAGTGAGTGCCCATTCTTCTATAGCGCCCATTCATGACAACAGCTAGGACAATCATTAATGTGTAGAATGGGAAGCTGAAGATGACTGTTTTGGATGAGGTTATGGAATTTTTGTTTATAATTCTCTTTCATTCCCTTCAGATCCTATAGACCCTAGTAGTTCTTTTGAAATAGATGATTTGGACTCACTTGTATCATCCAATTTTGTGCAGCAGGAAATAAAAGACAAATTGGCACTGGTGCTTACAAATGAAGAAGTCATTGCAAAAGATGAAGAAATCAAAGATTTGAAAGAAGGTTTGGATAGTGCAAAGGAAGTTAGGGAAGATGAAGTCACCAAGGAGGTATTAACATAGTTGAATTCCAATTTGGCACCATCAATTATCACACTACTATTGAACCATGTTATCTAGCTTGATTTTGATGACGAACATTCTTAACTAAGTATGTTTTGATGATGAGCAAAAGCATTAGTGAAACATTAAGGTACTAACATCTTATTTTCAAGAATGTTGCAAAAACTTTAAACAATTCAACTTGAATATAATGACAAAAGGAAGATATAAAGTAAATGCTCTTTTAAAATTAAGTATAAACTTCACATATAATTAATTCTAGAAAATAGAATTTCTGAGGCGTTCAAGATATGCTTTGGATTCAAAAGAAACAACTTCGGAATCACTTTAACACACTTCAGAATAGATTAGATTGCTTTAGAAATGTCCTAATGAAATTTGGAGTAAAATAGATATTATTTTGGAATCGATGCAGTATGGCTCAGAGACGTTATAAAGAAGCTTTGGTATTGTCTCAATGGACTTCAAAAATAACGTTGCATAATTCGAAAATGTCTCAACAAGCTTCGGATAAGGCACAATGCAACTTTGGAGTGTTTACAGTTTAGTTCAGAAAGAATAAAGAGAAACTTCAAAGACAATTAGTAAGCTTAGAAACAAGTCTATGAGTAAAAATAGTAAGCTTCAAAAATGTTCAAGCACACTACAGAATCCTCTTTGTAAGCTTCGGAAATTGTCACAAGCATACTTCGGAAAATATTAAAGCATACTTCGGAGTCTTTTCAAAGCTTCAAGGATCTTACAAGTGTGCTTTAGAGACAACCAAGTGCTTCAGACAAGTCACAAAGCCTTGTGGAAATAATCAAGAGAGCTTTGAAATTATTAAGGATGATTCAGAAAAATCACAAAGAAGCTTTGGACAAGTTGCAGCATGCTTCGTAGAGAGTTGAAAAGCTTCAGAGAATCATGGATGTTTTGGACAAATTACAAGACACTTTGGAAACAACAAGACAAGCTTTGGAGATAATCAGCTATGTTTCAGAGTAAACAGACATGCTTTAGAGAACTTGAAGCCAAGTTTCAGAAAAGATTTAAACAATTTTCAGAGATGTTAACCAAGCTTTAGAGATTTTAGGTCATGCTTTGAAGATGTTTGAACAAGCTTTGGATCACTTTTCTGAAGGGCATTATAAGTTTAGAAAATTTGAACTTGTATCTGCAAATGAATGTCACAATTGAGTAAGATTAAAATTACTTCTAGAAATCTAAAGAAAACAATTCAGATAATTCAAAATCAGTCAAAACACCAACTATTTACTTGTCTCTTTGGAACACCTAATATAAAAAGTGAACATCTAGAAAAGTTAGCGATAAAAGTAGCAGACTGATATTAGAAGGCAACAAAGTCAGACGTCAGATAAAAGATAAGGTAAAGAAAAATATTTTCAAATGTTTGAGTGTCTGCCAAGATCAGCAACAGAAAAATCTCTCTCAACCTATAAAAAAGAGATTTAGAAGCAAAACAAAAAAGCTAATTGAATATCATTTGAACTTTGCTGATCACACGAAGAGCATCCAAAACCTTCCTTTAAAGTTCAACTCTAATGAATACAACTCAGTTAGATCTCTCCAAGTTCAAATCTTTACTTGATCAAGGAGTTTGAATCTTTACTCTTATTGCTTATTCTTTTACTTAGAATTCTGAATCTTTGTATAAGTCTGCCTAATTAAGAGGCATTTAACTATACACTTCTTTTAGTATTTAGCAACTCTAGCACAATGCTTGGGGTTTATGTATTGAGATAAGCAAGCAGGGAACTTGCTAAAAGGGTGTTAGTTTGTTGGTGAGCTTTGGAAAACCAACAGGTTGTGTAAGTTTCTGGTTAGATTGGAAAACCAGTAAGTTAGTTAGTGAACTTGTTGTAAAACTAACATGTATTTGATCAGGTTGATCAAGCTATTAGCAGAACATGAGCTCAGTAGAGAAGACTAACTGAGAGAAGTGTAGTAGGAATCCAAAAAGGGTCGAATCACTATAAAAATCTTGTGTTATTTATTGTGCAATATGGTTTATTTACTCTTGTAGCACCATAATTATCTGATTTGGGCCAAAGGTTTTAAAAGCTCATTTCACCCCCCCCCCCCCCTCCTTGAGGCATCATTGCATAAGGGACCAATTATTTTTATCAAAGTAGGTGGAGCTCAGGAGAAAAATATGAAGAGACCAAGCTGGTAAAGAAAATCTTGAGATCTCTCCCTAGACACTGGATGCCTAAAGTAATTGCCTTTCAAGAGCAAATGATCTAATGAAGGTAACGGTAGAAGAACTCATGGGATTAGTCATGACCCATGAAGTACTAATGAAGCAGAAAGTACCAAATGAAGTCAAAGGCAAGAAAACAATAGCCTTACAAGCAGAATCAGAAAATGAAGAATCTTTAAAAGATGCCTCAACCTCTGAAAATGATGAGGATATAGCAATGATAACAAGAAGATTCAGAAACAGGTTCAAAAAGAGAAGATTTGGAAACAACTCCAAAAACTTCAAAAGCAAAGACTAGAAAAAGGAAGTTCCAATATGTTACAACTGCAACAAGCCTAGGCAACTAGAAAAAAAGCAAGGAGACAAGAAGAAAAGGTATAACTCTTACTTTGATAGAAAGAATTTTTCTAATAATAGGAAATTTGGAAAGAAGAAGAAAGCAATGCATGGGAGATGTTGGAAAACATGAAGCAAGAAAGCTCAAGTGAAGAGAAAGAAGAAAATGAAGCTAAATTCAGCTCACTCGGCTCCAAAGAAAAGGATCAAAAGAACATCAAACTGGAATAAGTTTTATGGCTATCCACAATGATGAGGTAAATTCGAAAGCTGAAATTTCTGATATTGAAGAATTATTAAAAGAATTGTATTCTGATTTTAAAACAATAAAAGGTAAACACAAAGAAACTAAAAGAGAACTTGAAAGAATAGTTAATGAATGCTCTAAATTAAAATAAGAAAACACATTGCTAAAAATTGATCAAAATATCATTATAGAAGTTGAGCAAATTAATGCAAAAAATCATGCTTTTAGAAGAACCTTAACTACTACCTTATTTAAACTTAAAACAAAGAAAGATACAGTAAACCAAAGAAAGAAAAATCATAAAAGAAAATCAGAACCCAAACAGAATATGATTTGGATTCCCAAGATAGTTGCTAAAGTTTAAAATGCAACTAGATATCCAGAAAATAGTTTAGTAGCACTAAAAAATAATGGATGCCAAAATACTCTGTTACTAACCCACCGGGACCCATTCCTAAATGGGTACCAAAAGTTACAACTTAAATTTATTACCGTAGGTGTGTTTAAGAGCCATAGAGAATAGTAAGTGGTACATTGATAGTGGTTGCTCAAGACACATGACAGGAGAAAGGGAGCTGTTCACAAAACTTAAAGCTAAGAATGGAGGAATAGTCACCTTTGGGGATAATGTAAAAGGTAGAGTGGTTGGAATTGGTAAAATTGGCCAACCTCCCTGTATTATAATTCCAAATGTTTTATTAGTAGAAGGATTGAAACATAATCTTTTGAGTGTAAGTCAATTCTGTGGCAATGATTACAAAGTTGTGTTTGAATCTCACACTTGTTCTATTTTAGATAGTACAAATTCAGTTGTAGTACTTGGAAAGAGACATGGAAATGTGTATTTGGTGGATTTATGTGATATCCAAGTTAAATGTCTTATTGTAAGTGAAAATGAATCCAAGTTGTGGCATAGAAGACTAGGACATGCCAAAAAGAATCTAATTAAAAGATTGTATAATAAAGATCTAGTTGTTGGCTTACCAAAACTCAAATTTGATAATAAGTTATGTGATGCTTGCATGAAAGGCAAGCAGGTAAAAGAATCATTCAAATCAAATAAACAAGTATACATAACTAAACCTCTTCAATTGCTATATATGGATTTAAATGGTCCAACAAAAATAAGAAGCCTTAGAGGGAAACATTACTCATATGTCATTGTAGATGACTTTAGTAGATTTACCTGGGTAATATTTCTAGCATACAAAGATGAAGCTTTTTCATTCTTTAAGGTATTTTCCAAATGTGTATAGAATGAATAAAGCTCTCATATAGTAGCCATAAGGAGTGATCATGGTGGAGAATTTGAAAACCATGAAATTCACTGATTTCTGTGAAAACAATAGAATCCTTCAAACTTTCTCTACACCAAGAACACCCCAACAAAATGGAGTAGCTAAAAGGAAAAAAAGATCCTTGCAGGAGATGACAAGGACAATGTTGAGTGAATATAGTCACCACAACATTTTTGGGCTGAATCAATGAACACAACATGTTATATTATTAACAAAATCTTTGTTAGATCAACACTCAACAAAACTCTATTTGAACTATACTATGGTAAGAAACCAAATATATCACATTTTCATGCTTTTGGGTGTAAATGCTTTATTCTCAACAATGGCAAAGAAAACTAAGGAAAATTTGAAAACAAATCTAATGAAGGCACCTTCCTTCGTTATTCTATTGTTAGTAAAGAATTTAGAGTCTACAATCTGAAAAGTAAGACTGTAGAGGAATCTATTCATATAAAATTTAATGAAAATACTAACTCCTCTATGAGGTCAAGTGATTTTGATGATAAGACAGGTGAACTAGCAACCTCAGTTGAGAAAATGAAAATACAAGACAAGGAAGGAGAACCTTCTTAATCAGAAACACAAATGGATGAAGAAGAAACAGAAAATGAACCATCCATCACTGAGGTAAACAATGAAGGTAATAATATTTTCCCAAAAGATTAGAGATTTATACATGATCACCCTGAAAGTTAGATAATTGGTGATGTGTATGACAAAGTTAGAACTAGATCTTCATATCACCAAGTATGTGGCAATTTTGCTTTTATTTCACAAATAGAACCAACTTGCACAGAACAAGCTTTAGAAGATAAAAATTGGATTTCAGCTATGGAAGAAGAATTAGACCAATTTAAAAGAAATAATGTATGGACTATTGTTCCAAGAACACCTCATCAATCTGCTATAGGAACTAAATGGGCCTTTAGGAACAAATTAGATGAATCTAGAATTGTAATAAGAAATAAAGCAAGTTTAGTAGCAAAAGAGTATTATCAGGAGGAAGACATTGATTTTGAAGAATCATATGTTCCTGTTGTAAGGATTGAAGTCATTAGAATGCTTTTTACATTTGCATCCTTTATGAATTTCAAGTTATATCAGATGGATTTCAAGAGTGCATTTCTGAATGGATTTATTAATGAAGAGGTCTATGTAGAAAAACCACCTAGGTTTGAAGATCCTCATAACCCAAAACATGTATTCAAACTCAAGAAAGCCCTGTATGGTTTTAGAAAAGCTCCTAGAGCTTGGTATGAAAGGCTAAGCAAATTTCTCATTGAGAAAGG